>CBVK0101536794.1:0-24394 GCA_900067695.1 Picea abies | reverse complement strand
ACGAGATCGGTCTCGGCATTCCTGCTGAACCGCTCTTCCGATCTCACTTCAGCCTTTTGATTTTCTGAGCAAGCGTTTATGGATTTAACCCCCAAATATTTACAATTAGATTCAGCCAACAACTTAGCTAAACTTTGACCTCTAATTATTTTTGTGGGTTTTATTTCCAGGTCAAATTTGAGGATTTTGGCAATCCACTTGTTCCTTCTTCCATCTATGTCAGGATAAATGAGAATGTCCTTCACGGAGGCTGAAGTAACATATGCAATGATATTTGAATGAAAAACATAGGCTCCTAAAGATTTGAAATCTTTCAGCAAGGCATAGGCCTTCTTCTCCATGATGTCATATCTGATATCTGCATCTCTTAATGCTCTACTAAAAAAGGGAATAGGTTGTTCCAGCCCTGCATCATTCTTCTCTAGTAAAACAACCGCCACTGTGTCAAAAGAAGCAAAAGAGAAAACAAAAAAATCCTTGGAGTAATCAGGACTCATAAGCATAAGTGCTTCAATCAGTGCCTGCTTGATTTGGTTAAGGGATTCTCTGGGCTCAACAGTCCATTTTAGTTCATTCCCTTTCCTGAGCATAGCGGTGATATGTTTCAATAATTCAACAAAATTTGAAACAAACATTCTTAGAAAATTAATTTTTCCCAGGAAAGAATGAACCTCCTTCTTGGACCTAGGAAGTGACAAGGCTTGAATAGATTCCACCCTGCTTTGATCGATCCCGGTTCCCTCGACTAATACAATGTGTCCCAACGAATTTCCTTCTTGCATAAAAAATAAAGACTTCTTGGGATTTAGGGAGAGACCAAACCTTCTACATTTTGAGAATACCTTTCTTAGATGTTTTCAATGTTCTTTATCAGATTTGGAGAAGATTGTTATGTCATCTAGATATATGACCACAAATTTATCTCTTTCTCCAATGAATGTGATGTCCATGGCTCATTGGAAGGTTTATCCTACGTTCATCAATCCAAAGGGAATTTTGGCATACATGAATGTGCCCCAAGGAAATCCAAAGGGAATTTTGGCATACATGAATGTGCCCCAAGGAGTGGTTAAGGCTATCTTTTCTCTATCTTCAGGAAGGACAGATATCTAGTTGTAGCCAGAAAATCCATCAATCATGGAGATCCTAGATGTGCCTGTCACTCTCTGCAACATGTGTTCCATCTTTGGAAAAGGGTAATTGTCCTTCTTTGAGATTCTATCTAGATTTCTGAAATTAACACAGAGTCTGATCTTTCCACTATTTTTCCTCACCGAGACCAGGTTGGACACCCATTCATAATATCTCAAAGGGACAATGATTTGGGCATCCATAAGCTTCTTTACCTCTCTCTCCATGATGGGAAAAAACATAGGATTTATCTGTCTTAACTTCTGCCTAAATGGTTTGGCCTCCTCTTTCAATGGGATATTATGCTCGATGATGTTGTTGTCATATGTTCTGAGGTCTTCATAGGTACAAGAAAACACATCAAAACATTCTTTTAATAACTCAACATACTCGGCCCTCTGCTCTCTTGACAAGTTGCTTGACAGTTTGATGAATTTCAGATCCTTCTTTGTGCCAATATTGCACTCAGCCACATCAACATAATCATTTGATACTTTACCCTTTACTTCCACATTGTTCCCATAGAAAAATATTTCGAAAGGAACTAGTTCCTTTGGGATGTGGTTGCTAGGTAGTTGAACAATATGGTGGTTAGCAATTTTATTTAGAAACACATCAACGTGAGGGTCACCTTCGAGATCATGATCCTAATCAATGTGTAATGCAGAGAACTCATCAAATGACTTAAGAAATATTCTAATTTAAGTATCATCCTTGAACACCTTCTAATACCTGATATCATCAGGGACAAAGGGCCTATATCTAATCTCCACATCATACTTGAGATTAGGGGGCAGTGGGACCCTGAACTGGCTCATTGAGACGACCAAAGAATCAACCATAGTATTTTCCTCTCTTGGAATAAATGAAATGTTGAAGGCTGAAAAGACATTGCCAATTAAGTCCCACACCTCATTCATGTAAGTCCTTGGCCTAGGGTGCTTGGCTTGATAAATATTTTTGACCTGTTGAACAATTAGTTCAACATCTCCAAATACTACTAGATCTTCAATTCCCATGTCTTTTGTAGCCCTCAAAACCAAAACAAGATCCTCATCCTCTACCACATTATTGGTAGCTTCAAATTCTAGTTTATAGGACAAAGGTATGGCTTCTTGACAAGGTGACACAAAAGATACCTTGGCACCAAAACCTTCCCTAGAAAAGGCTCCGTCGAAGTACATCTTCCACACAGAAGTAGTTGGAGGAGGTATTTCACGAAAATAAACGGGTTTCTTTCTAAATGCAAGAGGAGCTTCAGGAGTATCTGTGAGCTATAAAAAAGTAGAACCAAAATCAGTGTCGAGTGCAAAGATAGGATGATTAGTGGGTTCTTCATCATCACTAATAATGTAGGCCAACTAAGCTTCCCTATACAACCTCCTATTCTCCCCTTCGATCAATGGAATGGTAGCATATGTGAGGTCCATCTGCAAGGTTCCCCCAAGTATATTTATCCAATACCTTGAAAAGAGCATGCCAAACTTTGGGGGAACATCAGCCACCACACTATCCATGACCACGCTCTTCATGGGCAGCTAAAACAAGGTCACAACCAGATCTTTGATGACCCCAAGACATTGCACTATCCTTGAATCAAAAGAATACAAATCATGATAAGCCTTTGTGATTTGTAACCCTATTTATTCCATGACAGTTTTGGCCATAAGATTATGATATGCCCCTAAATCCATCAAACAATTATGCAGTACCTTATCATGTATGTTTAGTGATGTATAGAAGGGAGGGGATGAATCATATTTATCTTCTACCATAGGACCTAAAATGACTGCTAGCTTTTCATCTTGAAGATTTATTGAGTCTATGGAATGGAAATATGGCTCCGACTGCAACAACTTAGAGAGGGATTTTTTTAAATCTTCATGCTTGAATAGCTATGAAAGGGGTATAGGAATTCTAATCTTTTGAATTTCATTCTCAAAGCTGAAAGAAGAAAGCGGCTTCAGAACTTCTCTCACTTATGGGATAGGGTCTTTGGGTATTAGTGAGGGGTTCTGAGATTTCTTTTCTTTGTTGTTGTTTTCTACGTATTTAGCAGGCTTCTTTGCTTTGGAAGGATGATCAAGGACATCAAAGTTCCCTTCTTTGTTCTTAGACCTGAGATTGTATTTATTGGGATTACTATTGGCTTTCTCACCCTTACTTATCTCATTTATTTGCCTGTTCATGAGGGATTTCTCATATGCAGTTTGAGTCAAATGGGGAAACAGGGAAGTGTCTCCAAGACAATGGATTTCAGGATCAATCTCTTCTTCCCCCCTCTCTTCATTAGCAACTAGGTTATTTTGGAGAGGTGTTTAGATTTTCTAATCATCTCTCGATTTGTTTTTGGGCTCTCTCGGGAGTATTTAACGAGAATTGTTTGGTCTTCTAAAGCTGGCTTTGTTATCATCATTTTGAGGATTTTTGTACGTATGATTCCCCTCTACTTCTAATCCTTCCATTCTATTTGAAAGTGATTTTAGAAACTTGGTTACTTCATCCATTTGAGGGGGGCAGGCAGAGGAACCTGAGGTGGAAGCTTCAGATATTCTCCTTGGTATGTCCCCATAAGCCTTATTCCTAAGTTGGTTTACTACCAATACATTAGACTCTACTTCTAGGGCTGCATCTTGCATATGATCCAATGAAGTAGCTATTCTCTCTCTCAACAGGAGGCAGAAATTAGGGTCAAAAGAACTAGCATAGGTAATCTTGGTAGAGTCTTTTGTAGGCTTTATCTCAGCAGGGATCTTATTGTACATCTTGTTGAATCTTTTGGAGAAGTCAAAGACAGATTCTCCCTCCTCTTTCTTCAGAGCCTCAAACTCTGTAATATAGTACATAAAGTCTATTTTATCCCCCCATTGTCTCAAGAAAACATCATCCAAATCTTCAATCCTAGCAATGGATCCAGGGGTCAATCCCCTAAACCATTTCCTAACCTCACCATCAAGGCTCTGGACAAAGAATCTCATCCAGACATCTTCATTTTCAATATTCAGATTGTCTACATAAATGTAGAAGGAAACAAGGTGTTCTTCAACAATTATGTCTTCTTCTCTCTTGAACTTGGGAATATACTTTAGGTAATCTCCAGCAGGGAGAGCATTCATTAGCTGAGGTATGACTAAAGGGGCATATATTGCAGCCACTATGGAATCTATTATGTTCCTAGGATGCTTAGAACCTACCATAGGGATGGTAGGTGGAGGATAACTAGGAGGGGAAGGGGTTCAAATAGAGGAGACTGCAACTGAGATTCCAGAAGGAAAGTGAAACAACAGAGGATTTGGAGAAAGGGATACAAGTCTTGAAGGAAAATATGATTCTCTTTTTGCAAAATCAGTAACTCTAACAGGAGGAGGAGTAATAAAACCTTGAGAGGGGAAAATATTCTGAGTTCTGGGGTCTATATCAAGGTACAACTTCAGGGGAGAGAGGGGTGACAAGGATTTTTCCCTCCAAATCCAAACCAGGAGGGGAAAACTCAACAAGAACACTCCCAAATTTAAACTTTAGAAAAATCCAACATACGGTATAACAGGAGAATGAGAAGAAACTATCATAGTTTCTAAAGGAGGACAGTGAAAATTATCAGAAATACCTAGTTCAATAACTAAATTACCTTCTCAAGGGGCTTTTCCCTTTCTGACAATTTTCTCTGTGTCATCTTCAGGTGTTGCTAAAGGCATTTGTGGAGTAGATTTCGTGTGTCTTCCTCTAGAAGCCACAACTGAAGCAGTGGAGTCACCAATGGATTCACATCAATGGAGTCACCATAGTGGAGTCAACAGATGCACAGTTGCAATATTTGATGTACTAAGTTCTGATGCACCTTCAGAACTAGTAAGATTTTTCGTTCAATCCTATGGAAATTCTTCAATTTTGTCCCCAACAACGAAACTAGAAATGTTAGCACTAGAAGTCACCTCTAGATTGTTGCAGAGATGATCCATATTTTATGAGCAGAGAAAAATTAATACAAATTATTAATAGGGACAAAGGTATAAACCACACATATGAAAAACCCATAAAAATAAACACATAAATAATAATGCAACATATAAATTAACACTTATCTTGGTAAGAATATCACCAACTACATGTAGACCTTCCACAAACCTCCCATCCTTAGACCACGTTACTCATCACTCTCAGGAGCGGGTCATCCCTGAGCTGGGACTAAACTCCACCCAGGTAAAGGGATTCCTAACCAGGCTGATGTATCTTAGACAACAAGAAACACTTTGTCACAGGTCCCAACTCAAACTAACAACCTACAGTCCCTCATTCCCCACATGCCTGTCCCACCCTAGGAAGTGTGCCCCTTCTCTGCTCAATAGTCCCTCAGCTGCCCCACTTCCCTTCCAAGGCTTAAACAACAGGTCAGACATGAAGTATCAGACCCATGGCTACAGTTTAGCACCTTCAGGAAATCAATTCCAAACAATTCTCTCACCTAGAGATAATTTTTCACGGGCTTGACAACCCACCTCTTCGGTCCATATCCCAAGCTAACTGGGTACAGATGCAAGTACGAATATGGGTATGGAAACATGTATGGATACAGGTACAGGGAGGTATGAAGGAAAAATAAATGAGTGAGTGAATGATGATGGAATTAATGAATCAGAAAATGAACTAACTCCAAACTATATGTATGCATGTTCCCAACTTGACACTTGTCATGTTGGGAGCTACTTTGGCCCACTTGTCCCCATCCTTAGAACTTAGGATAAAATAATTATCCATACTTTATATTTTAAAGGAATATTAATATAATATTCCTTTTTGGCTTAATCTCCCTAGCTTATCCCTTTATCCTTAACTTGTATCCCCCCTGCCTTTCCCTAACTAGTGGAGTTTAGTCCCCCATACTCTTTTATCATGGTCGGTCTACATTCAACAATGTATTTTATATTAATGATAATACATATACAAAATAGGCTCATTGGCCTTTAACATCTAGGATCTCCAGCCTAATTCAACACATAAGCCTCCTAGCTTATAATAATTTGCTCACTAGCCTATAAACACAACATATACACAAAGGCTCCCTAGCCTCAAAATCATGCACACTTAAGTTTTTTGCACGCGGTATCCTGGAATGTGCACACTTCATCATTTCAGTGCACAATACATGTGTGCACTATACCATGGAAGGTGCATACAAAAATGATATCAAACAACTCACCAACTTAAGTACATTTTCATTTACATTTACAATTGGGTTCAACCTAGGGGTATTACAATCTCCTCCCCTTATTTATGCATTGTCCTCAGTTCATTATGTACACATATCAACAACATTTCCAAAATATTAAAAAAGATTTAGGTATTCTTCCCGCATTGCATCCTCAGGCTCCTAAGTAGCATCCTCAGGACTTTACCAGGTCCATTGGACCTTTACAATCCCTATGGATTGATTCCAAATCTACTTGATTTTTTGGTCCAGAATGCATACTAGATGCACTTGGATAGTGCCTTATTGCTCCACTTGAAACACATTCCAATCAATTACATGATTAGCATTAGGTATATATTTCTTGAGCAATGATACATGGAATACATTATGAATAGACATAGATGCAATAAATGCAATCATATAAGCTACTGGACCAATCCTCTCTAGGATTTCAAAGGGTCCACAATAGCGAGCTGCCAACTTTGAACAATTTCCTAACTTCAGGGAACTTCTGTCAGCCTTCACTTTCAAGAATACATGGTCCCCCACATTAAATTCCTTGTGAGTTCTGCCCTTATCAACATAGTTTTTCTACCTGCCTTGGGCAGTCTTTAAATTCTATTTTATTTTCAACATTTTCTCCTCCATTTCTCTAAGTAAATCTGGCCCAACCACTGCTCTATCTGTTGGGTTATCCCAACTTACCAGTGTGTTTCATATTCTTCCATAAAGTGCCTCAAATGGGCTCATCTTTAGAGATGTTTGGTACCCATTGTTTTAAGCAAACGATGCTAAGTGTAGGTAGTCTTCCCATTTTGATGGTTTATCCATCACATACATCCTCAACATATCCTCAATCACTTGATTCACCCTCTCTGTTTGTCCATCTGATTTTGGATGATAAGTTGTGATAAAATTCAAACTTGTTCCAAATCCCTTAAATAATCCTTTCCAAAAATTTGATGTAAATTTTGGATCTCTGTCAAACACAATTTTCTTGGGTATACCATGTAATCGAGCAATTTATCTCATATAAACATCAACAATGTTGGTTTCCTTGTGAGTGAGATTTACTGGAATAAAATGGGCAGCTTTAGTAAGCTTATCCACCACTACCATGATAGAATCATGTTGTTTGCTTGTTCTGGGAATTTTGGTGATGAAATCCATTTTTACAACTTCCAATTTCCACTTAGTAATGAGTAATGGTTGTAGAAAACCAGTTGGGTGTCTATGCTCAACCTTTACCTTTTTATGTTCTAAACATTTGGCGACAAAATCAACAACTTCTTTCTTCATGCCTGGCCAATAATATTGTCTCTTGATAGCTGCAATAGTTTTCTGATACCCTGGGTGCCCAACATAAGGTACATTATGCATTTCTCTCAATATCATATTTTTCAATTCCTAGGATATTGGTACATAAATTATGCCCCTGTATATGAGAATTTCAGCATTTTCTAGCTTATAGTCTTCAATTTTCTACTGCAAAATACCTTGTTGTAATTTTGCAACTAACTCCTTGTATTGCAAATATGATTTTCCAGCTTCCAAAGTTTTGTCTTTCAAATCTGATTGGTACATGCCAATGGATGTAGCATGCAACTCATGCACTCTTCTGTTGAGTGCATCAACCACTTTCTTCTCTTCCCCCTTGATATGATTTATATCAAAATCATATTCACTGAGAAATTCTAACCATCTGCTTTTCCTAGCATTTAGAGTTGGTTGATCAAATAAATATTTCAGATCATTATGGTCTCTCCTCAGTTCAAACCTTTTCCCCATGAGGTAGTGTATTCATTTCCTCAAGGAATGCACTATGGCTGCCAACTCCAAATCATGAGTGGCATAGTGCCTTTCATGCTCCTTCAACTTCCTTGAATCATAACATACAACAAACCCATTTTGACTGAGGACTCCACCAAGTTCTTCTTTACATGCATTGGTGCATACAATGAAGTATTCATTTGGATTTGCAATCCTTAGTATTGGAGAAATTTTTGATAATTGCTTCAAGTGTTGGAAACTCTTTTCACAATTCAATATCCACTGAAACTTCACACCTTTATTTTGCAAGGAAGTGATTGGGTGTACAATCTTTGAGAATCCTTCAATAAATATCCTATATTATCCTGCAAGGCCCATGAATGATATGCCCTTTGTCACATTCTTTGGCATTAACCATCCACTAATGGATTTTATCTTCTTGGGATCCATTGTTATCCCATCCTCTGAAATGATATGCCCCAAATAATAATTTTTCTTCTAATAAAATGAACACTTGCTCAATTTGGCATACAACCAATGCTCCCTTAATACGTGTATACCATATTTAAGTGTTGTTCATGCTCTTCATTTGACTTATAATATATAATAATGTTATCTAAAAATACAATGAGAAACTTATCTAAGTATTCTTTGAAAATACCATTCATTAAACACATGAAGACAACTGGTGCATTTGATAATCCAAAGGGAACCACTATGAACTCATAATGACCATATCTTGTTCTGAAAGAAGTCTTGTTGATGTCTTCTTATTTAATTCTTACTTGATGATAACCTAACCTAAGATCAATCTTGGAGAATAGTTTTTCATCTTTCAACTGATCAAACAGGTCATCAATCCTTGGCAAATGATACTTATTCTTCACAGTTACCTTGTTCAACTTCCTAAAGTCAATGCAAAGTCTCAATGTTCCATCCTTTTTATTCAAAAATAAAATAGGGGCACCCCAAGGTGACACACTTGGGTGTATATACCCCTTCTTCAGAAGCTCTTCAAGTTGCATTTTCAATTCCTTCAATTTTTTTGTACTCATCCTATATGGAGTCTTGGATACTGGAGTTGCTCCAGGCATAAAATTTATGGAGAAATCAATGTCTCTTTTAGGGGGTAATCTTGGTATTTCCTTAAACACATCTTGAAGCTATTTCAGGACTGCATAATCTTCAATATTTGACACCTTATATTTAGGCATCTCTTCCATATGTGCTGCAAATATTGGACACCCTTTTTTGTAATATTTCTTCAGTTGCAATGCTAAAATTTCTCTGATGGTTACTGCCTTGGGAATTCCCTACACTGTCCTTAGGTTCCCTTCCTCATCCAAGTAAGTAAATGCCTTGTTATGATAGTCTAGGATATCATGATGTTAGTCCAACCAATCCATCCCAATTAGATAGTCATATGATGTAATATCACTAGGCCGAACCCAATTGTAATGTAAATGAAAATGTACTTAAGATGGTGAGTTGTTTTATTTCATTTTGTATGAACCTTTCATGGCATAGTGCACGCATGTACTGTGCAGTAAAATGAGGAAGTTTGCACATTCCAGGATACCCCGTGGAGCAACATAAGTGCGCGTGATTTTGAGGCCAGGTAGCCTTTGTGTATACGTTGTGTTTTATAGGCTGGTGAACCAGTTATTATAAGCTAGGATGCTTATGTTTTGATTAGGCCCGAGAGCCTAGATGTTAAAGGCCAGTGCACCTACTTTTTGTATATGTCTCATAATTAATATAAATACATCACTCTGCGCAGAATGACCCTGATAAAAGAGATGGGGGACTAAACTCCATTGGTTAGGGAAAAGGAGGGGCTTAAAAGTTAAGGAAAAGGGCTAAGCTAGAGAGCTTAAGCCAAAAAGGAATATTATATTAATATTTCTTAAATCATAAAGTATGGATAATTATTTTATCATAAGTTCTAAAGTTGGGGACAAGTGGGGCCAAAGTAGCCCCCAACATGATAAGTGTCAAGTTGGGGATATGCATACATATTGTTGGGAATTAGTTAATTTTCCCATCTTTTCCATCATTCTTCCCATCATTGCCTTCCATTATTCAGTGATTCAATCAATCATCCATGAGCATGCACACACCCATTGAGCTATCTTTTGTGTCTTCATGACTGTACCTAAAGTTGTCTCCATAGCCATTTTGTGTTAGTGTATCTGGTTAGCTTGGGAGTTGGACTAAAGAAGTAGGTTGTCAAGCCTGTGGGATATTGAAGAGGCAGGTTTTCAGGCCCGTGAGCAATTCTCTGGGTGAGAGAATTGCTGGGAATTGATTTCATGAAGGTGCTAAATTGCAACAACAATGCTCTAAGACTTCCTGTCTAGCCTGTTGTTGAAGCCCGAGAAGGAAGTGGGGCAGCCGAAGGACTGTTGAACAGAGAAGGGGCACACTTCCTGGGTGGGACAAGCATGTGGGGAATGAGGGACCGTAGGTTGTTAGTTTGAGTTGGCATCTGAGACAGAGTCTTTCCTGTTGTCTATGAGCCTTTAGCCTATTTAGGAATCCATTTACCTGGGTGGATTTTAGTCCCAGCTCGAGGGTGACTCACTGTTGAGAGTGATGAACAATATGGTCTAAGGCTGGGAGGTTCATGGAAGGTCTGCACACAGTTGGTGATATTCTTACCAATATAAGTGTTAACTGTGTGATAAATTTACACGCTGCAATGTCATTTACATGCTTATTTTTATGGGTTATCATATGTGTGGTTATAACTGTGTTTATTTTTATGGGTATTTCCTGTATATGTTGCATGTATATGTTTACTATTATTTTAGTGTGAATCCATGCATTTACAAATGTATTAGGCTGTTTACGTTTTATATATATGTTTCCACAAGATCCTTGTGTGTATATATTTTAATTGCATGCAATTCAAAAAATTTATGTGGCATAGCTCAGTTGGATACTGGGTATGTTATAGTATGTTCTGCATAGAGAACAATAAGATTTCTTTGGCGTAGCGTGGCCAGACATGGATGGTCAGGGACGTTATAATATGGTATCGGAGCTTCAATTTTCAACACTGAGTCTGGATGGGCCAAGAAATTTGATTTGAAGCGAAATGTCACAGAGGATTTATTTTGAAGTGGCCAAATTTCAATTTGTAGAGCTTCCATGGTAAAAAGTAACAACAATTGGGCGGAATTGGGGAAAAGCCCCAATTTCTGTTGTTAAATTCATGAGAAAATAGAGAAATTCATACAAGTGATGAGATATTCCCAATTTAATATTGGTTCTAGCAAATTCAAATCTAAAATGGGTTGAATTTGAAGTTACAGTGAAGCCGTGACAGATGGAGCGAGTTTAGTGGTTAAAATTCTCAATTCATTAATTGATATTTGGTAAATGTGTTCCAGAAATGTCAACCTACAATGATTTGTTGTTGCATAATTTGAACTGGTGTTATCAGGGTGAAATTGAACGAATTTCATAGTTTTAGAATGTCTAGGGTAAATTGGGGAAAAAGTTAAGCAAAAGCCCCAATTTCTGCAGCGAAATTCACAAGGAATTGATGCGCATAAAAATGAGTGTGTGCAAGAGGGTGCACTAAAAATACATGATGTGTAGTGAAAATATTTTGATAGGTAAAATTTAGCACTACGTGGCAATATATTGGCATGCTAGTGCACGTGCTAAATTTTGGTGATGCGCGGAAAAATGTTAGTGTGCAGGTGTGCGCGCTAAATTTTGTTGTCGCACGAAAAGAATGTTGGTGTGCAGGTGTACACGCTAAATTTCAGTGCCGCTCAAAAAAATGTTGGTGTATAGGACTGCACAATAAATTTGACATTGTGTGGTGTGCGCACACATAATAATAAAGCGCATGGTGCGCGTAGTGTTGGCAGAGCACAAAGGATTTTTGTTGGTGCGCACACAATGTGGGTATATGTTGTCGTGCAACAGTTTAGTTAGTGGTGCCCGCAGAGTTTTGGTGCATGGTGGAGACATACTAAAATATGGCATGGTGCAACATGTGGAGTATAATGCACACGAAATATCAGTGCGGGATACAAAAACTACGCGCAACAAGTAATAGTGCAAGAACCGAAACTGCGCATAGTGGATATTGGCATGCGACACATAAGTAGTGCGCGCAAGTTATTGGTGCAACAGAGAAGTGATACACAATGGTTATAGGTGCACGAAGCACAATTTACCTTGTGATGGTGCTGCTCATGGTAAATATGGGTGTACAGGTTGAAATTTGTGCATGCGAAGTCATTCGAAGGGTGAACTATAGAAGGAAACCAACGATTTTCTGCGACATTTTATATCATTTGAACGCCATCTTTTTGCAATGCATTTTTGAGCCCCTTAAGAGCGTTTTTAGGCACTCAAAAACCACAAGAACAAATTGTGACAAGGCACACTTTGCCATTTTAGTTCAAATAAAATAGCTTGGAGAGATATTTCTAATGGTGTAAACCGTTCGTCAAACGGAGCTTTTATGAGAAAGTTACAACACAAACAGTAAAGGGTAAATTTTAAGACCCAACTATCTTCAAAGAGACATAACTTTCTGCTCTGGAATCAGATTAGGGAACAGGAGCAGTCAATTGAAATATATCAAGCCATATAAGACATTCCCATAGCTCAATTAAATTTCTAGGCATGTTAAAAATAATTAATATGGAAAATAAGGCACCTATAGCATTCCAGACCAAAAACACAAATTGGCCTAGAATTTCAGCAGGCTGTAACTAGCATCTCAGAACCCAGAAAGAGGTGAAACTTGGATAGATTGTCCATAATATGTATATGAGGAAACCTAATTGAGATCCTATGAAAATTCCAAAGGAGTAGGAGTAAAAATTCATATTACAACGCAGAGTTGCGACAAGTTGAAAAATGAACAGAAAAATTAATTGGCAATTTTTAAATAGCCATAACTTTCTGCTCAAGAATTGGAATTGAGCATTGGAAAGGTGTTGGAAAGTGGAATGTAATTATCCACCCATAAAATTTATCAGGGAATTCAATTTTCTAGGAAATTAGAAGAAATAATTCTGATATATATTATTGAACCAAAATGGTTCATATTTTCATAAAATTGTTGAAACAGATAGCCTGACAAAGTTTTGTTGGCTGCACATTTTGCAGAGTTAACAACAACTAGATTAGATCAATATCAACATAGAGTCTAGAGGAATGGAAGAGGCACAGGGGAATTACATTCAGGAGGATGAGATTACATGGATGGATGTCCATTTGGGCATTGAAGGAATAAACTCTAATGGACGTGGAGATCAAAGGAATGAAAACATGAATATGGAAGAGACCATTAAAAATTTGCAGAAGGATGTCCAAAGCCATAAAGATGGTAATTAAAGTATTACGAAAGCCAAGGAGCAGTAGGATGACTTCAACATGAAGTTAATGCAGAGCTTGAATCGAATAGAAAATAAATTGGACAAGGAGAGTGGCTCAAGCAAATCTGGAAGTCATGTGCCTCCTGATGAGAAAAGAAGAACCAGGAGTGTTAGAAGACATCGCCACCACTCCCCGAGACATTCCAATAAGAGAGAACACAGTAGCTTGATTCCATCCCCTATTAGGAAGCATAAGGGGTCTGGGGTGGATGAGCTACGAGGAGAAATGAACAAAATCAAACCTCCTACATTTGATGGTGAGCACAAGAAGGATGAAGATGCAGAGACATGGTTGTTGGGCATGAGAAAGTATTTTCAATTGCATAATTATTCTTCTCATGTAGAAGGTAGAATCATTATCTATCAACTCAAGCGAAAGGCATCCATGTGGTGGGATCAACTTGTGCAGGTGCAACACATTAAAGATAAAAGTGTTACTCAGAGAGAATTCAAGAAGTATTTTGAGAAGAAATACTTGACTAAAAGATACTATGACAAGAAAATGAAAGAGTTCTTTGAACTCAAGCTTGGGAGTATGACAGTAGATGAATATGAGAGAAGGTTTTTAGAACTGCTGAAGTATGTCTCTTTCATCAAGGATGAGACAGTTAAGATTCAAAGGTATTTGAGTGGATTTCCATCATTCATTAGTGACAAAATATAGTATGATGATCCCAAGACATTGGAGGAGACCATAAGGAAAGATAAATGCCTATATGATAAAAACAAATCAAGGCCATCTTTCCAAAAAGCTTGGGAAGAAAAAAAGAAATTCAAGGTGTATCAGAGGAAGATGGGATCTAAGCCACCATTCTTCATAAATAATCCACAAGGACAACAAACTCCTAGAGAACCCAGAACGATTGAAGCAGGGTGTCAAAGGCCAATGAAGCCACCTATTCAATGTTGGGGTTGTAAAGGAGATCACATGTTCAGAGATTGTCCTCATAGAGGTGAACAAGGTAGAACTGTTCACAATGTACAACAAGCTAAAACAATGGAGGAAATGGGTAGAAATGTACCAAGGATCTATGTAGCCCTGGACAACAAGAAAGCAAAGTATCAGTAACATATGATTGAAGTGGAAGGTATGATCAACAACCAAACCATTGCTATTTTAATTGATTCAGGAGCTAGTCATATTTATATAGATCCTAAGATGGTGGAAAGTTTTCATTTACCAAGAAGAAAGCATGGGAAATCTTGGTTGGTGTAGTTGGCTACATGAGCCAAAAGAAAATTTAATGTGGTGGTTAAGTCATGTCTTATGGACATGAATGGACTGAACATGAGGGAAGATTTGAACATATTGCCTTTAGGTTCCTATGATTGTCTAATTGGGATGGATTGGTTGGACCAACATCATGCCATACTAGACTTCCATAACAAGGCCTTTACTTTCTTGGATGAGGAAGGGACCCTAAGGAAGGTGCAGTGAATTCCCAGGGCAGTAACCATCCGAGAAATTTCAACATTGCAGTTGAAGAAATGTTATAGAAAAGGGTGTCAAATATTTGTAGCACATATGGAAGAGACACCTAAAGATTAGGTGCCAAATTTGGAAGATTATGCAGTATTGGAAAATTTTGAAGATGTGTTCAGGGAGGTACCAGGACTACCCCCAAAGAGAGATATTGATTTCTCTATAAATTTAATGCCTGGAGTAGCTCCAGTGTCAAAGACTCGATACATAATGAGTACACCAGAGATGAACGAGTTGTAAATGCAGCTTGAAGAGCTTCTTGAGAAGGGGTATATATGCCCAAGTGTGTCACCTTGGGGTGCTCCAGTCTTGTTTGTGAAGAAGAAAGATGGAGCATTAATATTTTGCATTGATTTCAGATAGTTCAATAAAGTGACTGTTAAGAACAAGTATCCTCTACCAATGATTGATGATCTTTTTGATCAATTGAAGGATGCAAAGATATTTTCAAATATATATCTCAGGTCATGATACCATTAGGTATGGATTAAAGAGGAAGATATCAACAAGAATGCCTTCGGGACGAGGTATGGTCATTATGAGTTCACAATGGTGTCGTTTGGGTTGTCAAATGCACCAACTATTTTCATGTGCTTAATGAATGATGTTTTTCGAGAATATTTAGACAAGTTTGTCATTGTCTTTTTGTATGACATTATTATATACTCTAAGTTGGAAGAAGAGCATGAACATCATTTGAGAATGGTGTTGCAAGTATTAAGGGAGCATCAGTTGTATGCCAAATTGAGCAAGTTCTATTTTTATCAGAAACAAATTCATTATTTGGGGCATATCATTTCAAAGGATGGGATAGAAGTGGATCCTGAAAAGATAGAATCCATTAGAGAATGGTCAGAGCCAAAGAATGTGATAGAAGTAAGATCATTCATGGGCCTTGCAAGCTACTACAAGATATTTATTGAAGGATTCTCAAAGATTTCACACCCAATCACTTCCT
Source organism: Picea abies (assembly GCA_900067695.1). Classification (NCBI taxonomy): domain Eukaryota; kingdom Viridiplantae; phylum Streptophyta; class Pinopsida; order Pinales; family Pinaceae; genus Picea; species Picea abies. The sequence goes on along the minus strand of CBVK0101536794.1, from coordinate 8,456 downwards.
TACAAAAGAAGGGTGTGAAGTTTCAGTGGGCATTGGATTGTGTTGTGAGAAGGAAATCCCTCTATGGAATAGCACTTAGGGTTTTATCATGCATGCAAAAAAGACCTAAAGATTCCTACTTTCTACCATCGTTCCGGACCTAATCCCCATTATTCTTAAGAAAATACGTAGTTAAGAAGATCAAGTGAGCATACCTTATTTTGGGCATTTGATATCGATCCTTCTTCACACATGGTTGCTCTTTGACTGTAGCTCTCCTCCCAAGGCTGACTTGCATTCACACAAGACAAACAAAGACCTCCACATCCATTTGATATACAAATTAATGGGTTAGAGATTTAATCAATATGTATGCAATAAACCATGAAAACCACATATGGTGGGATGGGAAAAGTAATTCTTTATTATTAACTTCAACAAATCAACTTACAATGATGAAGCTGACCACTACTCCACGAACCTAGTCCTGGGCTCCTCTTCAACTGTCCTCCAACTTCTTTTCTCTATACTTCTCTTTGCACAAGGATGGCTAAATTTTGGGACAAAGGGAATGTGCAATCAAGTATAGTTTCTTTACTATGATTCTCCTCTTCCAAATGGGACCCCTAACCCTTCTTTTATAGGCTAGAAGAAGCTAGGTATTTGGTCAAACTTCTGGCCATGCATGGCCGAAAGGTTTAGTTAGCTTACCCAAAGCTGTGTGTTTCGTCAGCAACTTTCCTTTTTTTGTGCTTTTGTAGGTACATGCGGGTTGTCTTGGGTCAACTAGCATGTACATGCATGCAGTAATGGAGCAGGGTGCATGGTCCTTTATAAAAGGGGTTTTTAAGAAGAGTTGTTCATCAATGTTTTGTCAAAGAAGGAATCTGAGATGGCCTAATGCCAGGTAAGCATGTCTCTTGCAAATTAGGGTTATAACAAATTGTGAAAAGAGTTTCCAACACTTGAAAAAATTATTAACAAGTGCTCCAATACTAAGGATTGCAGACCCAAATGAAGACTTCATTGTATGCACAGATGAATGAAAGGAGGGAGTTGGCGGAGTCCTCAGTCAAAATGGGTTTGTTATATGTTATGAATCAAGGAAGTTGAAGGAGCATGAAAGACACTATGCCACTCATGATTTGGATTTGGCAAACATAGTGCATGCCTTGAGGAAATGGAGACACTACCTCATGGGGAAAAGGTTTGAGCTAAGAACATACCATAATGGTCTGAAATATTTATTTGATCAACCAAATCTAAATGCTAGGCAAACCAGATGGTTAGAATTTCTAAGTGAATATGACTTTGATATAAATCATATCAAGGGAAAAGAGAACAAAGTGGTTGATGCACTCAACATAAGAGTACATGAATTGCATGCTACAATCATTAGCATGTACCAATCATATTTGAAAGACAAAATTACAAAGGATGTCAAATCAGATTTGCAATACAAGGAATTAGTAGGAAAATTACAACAAGGTATTTTATAGCAGAAAATTGAAGAATACAAGATAGATAATGATGAAATTCTCATGTATAGGGGAAGAATTTATGTACCAAATTCTCAGGAACTGAAAAATATTATATTGGGATAAATGCATAATGTACCTTATGTTGGGCACCCAGGATATTAGAAAACTATTGTAGCAGTCAAAAGCCAATATTATTGGCTAGGCATGAAGAAAGAGGTTGTTGATTTTATTGCCAGATGTTTGGAATGTCAAAAGGTAAAGGCTGAGCATAGACACCTAGTTGGTTTTCTACAACCATTACCCATTCCTGAGTGGAAGTGGGAAGTTGTAACCATGGATTTCATTACCAAACTTCCTAGAAGAAACAAACAACATGATTTTATCATGGTAGTGGTGGATAAACTTACTAAAGCTTCCCATTTTGTTCCAGTTAAGATCACTCACAAGGCATAAAACATTGTTGATGTTTATATGAAGCAAATTGCTATATTACATGGCATACCTAAGACAATTGTGTTTAACAGAGGTCCAAAATTTACTTCAAAATTTTGGAAGGGATTATTTAATGGATTCGAAAAAAAATTGAATTTTAGCACAACTTATCATTCAGAATCGGATCGACAAACATAGAGCGTGAATAAATTGATTGAGGATATGTTGAGGATGTATGTGATGGATAAAAAATCGAAATGGGAAGACTACCTACACTTGGTAGAGTTTGCTTATAACAATGGGTACCAAGCATCTCTAAAGATGAGCCCATTTGAGGCACTTTATGGTAGAAAGTGCAACACACCAGTAAGATGGCATAACCCAACAGACAGAGAAGTGGTTGGGCCGGATTTGCTCAAGGAAATGGAGGAGAAAATGATAAAAATAAAACAAAATTTAAAGGCTGCCCAAGACAGGAAAAAAAGTTATGATGATAAGGGTAGCACTCATAGAGAATTTAAAGTGGGTGATCATGTATTCTTGAAAATGAAAGCCAACAAAAGTTCCCTGAATTTGGTAAATTTTTCAAAGCTGGCAGCTCGCTATTGTGGGCCATTTGAAATCCTAGAGAGGATTGGTCCACTAGCTTATATGATTGCATTGCCTGCATCTATGTCTGTTCATAATATATTCCATGTATCATTACTCAAGAAATATATATCTGATGCTAATCATGTTATTGATTGGAATGTGATTCAGGTGGAGCAAGAAGGTTCTTTTCAAGTTCATCCGGTATGCATTATGGACTGGAAAATCAAACAGCTCTAGAATCGATCCATAGGGCTTGTAAAGGTCCAATGGACCTGGTACGATCTTGAGGATGCTACTTGGGAGCATGAGGATGCAATGCGGGCAGAATACCCACATCGTTTTGAGGATTTTTGAAATTTTGTTGTATATGGGTACATGATGCACTGAGGACAATGCATAAATAAGGGGAGGGGATTGTAATATCCCTAGACTAAAACCAATTATAATGTAAATGAAAATGTACTTAAGATGATGAGTTGTTTGATATCATTTTGTATACACCTTTCATCGCATAGTGCGTGCATGTACTGCGTAGTAAAATGAGGACATTTGCACATTCAAGGATACTATGTGCAACAACATAAGTACACACAATTTTGAGGCCATGTAGCCTTTGTGTATATGATGCATTTTATACGCTGGTGAGCCAGTTATTATAAGCTAGGATGCTTATGTTTTTATTAGGCCGGAGAGCCTATATGTTAAAGGCCAGTGCATCTACTTTTTGTATATGTCTCATAATTAATATAAATACATTATTGCGCGTAGCTTGACCCCGATAAAAGAGATGGGGGACTAAAATCCACTGGTTAGGGAAAGGAAGGGGCCTAAAAGTTAAGAAAAAGGGCTAAGCTAGAGAGCTTAAGCCAAAAATGAATATTATATTAATATTTCTTAAATCATAAAGTATGGATAATTATTTTATCCTAAGTTCTAAAGTTGGGGACAAGTGGGGCCAAAGTAGCCCCCAACATGACAAGTGTCAAGTTGGGGACATGCATACATATTGTTGGGACTTAGTTCATTTTCCCATCTTTTCCATAATTCTTATCATCATTTCCTTCCATCATTCAGTGATCCAGTCAATCATCCATGAGAATGAACACACCCATTGAGCTATCCTTCGTATCTTCATGACTATACCTAAACTTGTATCCATAGCCATTTTGTGTTGGTGTATCTGGTTAGCTTGGGAGCTAGACTAAAGAAGTGGGTTGTGAGGCCCATGAGATATTGAAGAGGTGGGTTGTCAGGCCCATGAGCAATTCTCTGGGTGAGAGAATTGTTGGGAACTGATTTCCTCAAGGTGATAAACTATAGCTACAGTGCTCTGAGACGTCATGTCTGGCCTGTTGCTGAAGCCCAGAAAGGAAGTGGGGCAGCCGAAGGACTATTGAGAAGAGAAGGGACACACTTCCTCGATGGGACAAGCATGTGGGAAATGAGGGATTGTAGGTTTTTAGTTTTATTTGGCACCTAAGACAAAGTCTTTCCTGTTGTCTATGAGGCTTTAGTCTGCTTAGGAATCCCTTTACCCGGGTGGTGTTTAGTCCCAGCTCGGGGTGACTCACTGTTGTGAGTGATGAATAGTGTGGTCTAAGGTTGGGAGGTTCATGGAAGTTCTGCACATAGTTGGTGATATTATTACCAAGATAAGTGTCAACTGTGTGATAAATTTACATGTTGCAATATTATTTACATGCTTATTTTTATGGGTTATCATATGTGTTGTTATAACTGTGTTTATTTTTATGGGTATTTCCTGTATATGTTGCATGTATATGTTTACTATTATTTTAGTGTGAATCCATGCATTTACATATGTATTAGGTTGTTTACGTTTTATATATATGTTTCCACAAGAGCCTTGTGTGTATATAATTTAATTGCATGCAGTTCGAAAAATTTATGTGGCATAGCTCAGTTGGATAGTGGGTATGTTACAGTATGTTCCACAGAGAGAACAGTAAGATTCCTTTGGCTTAGTGTGGCCCAGCATGGATGGTTGGGGATGTTACATAGGAACCTAAAGGAAATATGTTCAAATCTTCCCTAGTGTTCAGTTCATTCATGTCCATAGGACATGAATTAACCATCTCATTAAATTTTCTTTTGGCTCCAGTATCCAGCTGCACCAACCAATATTTTCCATGCTTGCTTCTTGGAAAATGAAAAATTTCCACCATCTTAGGATCTATTTAAATATGGCTAGCTCCTGAATCAATTAAAATAGAAATGGTTTGGTTTTTGATCATACCTTACACTTCAGTCATGTGTGACTCATACTCTATTTTCTTATTGTCTAGGGATGCATAGATCCTTGGTACATTTATGCCCATGTCTTACACTATTTCATCTTGCTATACATTGTGAATAGTCTTCATTTTTTCACCTTTGTGAGGGTATTCTCTAAACATATGATCTCCTTTAAAACCCCAACATTGAATAGGTGGTTTCATTGGCCTTTGACGCCCTGTCTCAATCATTCTAGGTTCTCTAGAAGTTAGATGTCCCTGAGGATTATTTCTGAAGAATGGTGTCTTAGTTCCCTTCTTCCTTTGATCCCTCTTGAATTTCTTCTTGTCTTCCCAAGATTTTTGGAAAGTTGGTCTTGCTTTTTTCTGATCATATAGGCATTTATCTTGCCTTATGGTCTCCTCCAATGTTTTGGGATCATCATATTGTATTTTTTCATTGATGAATGATGGAAATCCACTGAAATACCTCTGAATCTTAACTGTCTCATCCTTGATGAAGGAAACATACTTCAGTAGTTCTAAACACCTTCTTTCATATTCATCTATGGTTATACTCCCAAGATTGAGTTCAAATAAATCTTTCATTTTATTATCATAGTTTTTCTAGCCAAGTATTTCTTTTCAAAATACTTCTTGAATTCCCTCCAAGTAACATTTTTATATTTAATGTGTTGCACCTACACAAGTTAATCCCACCACATGGATGCCTTTCCCTTGATTTGATAGATGAAAATTATTCCTTCTGCATGAGAAGAATAATTATGCAATTGAAAATACTTTCTCATGCCCAACAACCATGTCTATGCATCTTCACCCTTCTTGTGCTCACCATCGAATGTAGGAGGTTTGATTTTGTTCATTTCTCCTCATAGCTCATCCACCCTAGACCTCTTATTCTTCTTGATAGGGGATGGACTTGAGCTGTTGTGTTCTCTCTTATTGGAATTACTTGGGGAGTTTTGGTGATGTCTATTAACACTTCTGGTTCTTCTTTTCTCATCAGGAGACCCATGACTTCCTAATTTCCTTGAGCCACTCTCCTTATCCAATTTATTTTCTATTCAGTTCAAGCTCTGCATTAACTTCATGTTGAAGTCCTCCTACTGCTCCTTGGATCTCATAAGACTTTCATGATCCCCTTTATGGATTTGGACATCCTTATGTAAATTTTTAATGGTCTCTACCATATTCATGTTTTCATCCCTTCCTTCTTCATGTCCATTGGAGTTTGTTCCTTAAATGATCATATGGACATCCATCCCTCTGATATCATCTTCCTGGCTATAGGTCCCATGTGCATATTCCATTCCTCTGCACTATGTGATGATTTTTATCTAATCTAGTTGTTGTTAACTCTGCAAAATGTGCATCCAACAAAACTTTGTCATGCTAACTGTTTCAACAATTTCATGAAAATATGAACCATTCTGGTTCAATAATGCATCATAATTATTTCTTCGGATTTTCTAAAAATTGAATGACCAGTTCAATTTTTGGGGTGAATAATTATATTCTATTGTCCAATACCTTTTCAATACCTTCTTCCATGCTCAATTCTGATTCTTGAGTAGAAAGTTATGGTTATTTGAAAATTGTCCATTAATTTTTTTGTTCCCTCTTCATCTTGATGCAATTCTGCGTTGTAATTATGCATTTTTGCACCTACTCCATTGGAGTTTTAGTAGGAGATAAATTTAATTTATTAATATACATATTTTGGATATTCATTCCAAGTTTCACCTCTTTTCGAGTTCTGAGCTACTAGTTATAGCCTGTCGAAGTTCTAGGCTAATTAGTGTTTTTGATCTGGAGTGTTATAGGTACCTTTTTCTCCATCTTAAACATTTTTAACATGCCCATAAATTTAATTCAGCTCTAGGAATGTCTTCTATGGTTCAATATATTTCCATAGACTACTCCTACACCTCAATCTGATTTCGGAGTAGGAAGTTATGGCCCTTCGAAGTTAGTTGGGTCTTAAAATTTATCCTCCACTATTTGTCCTGTAACTTCCTCATAAAAGCTCTGTTTGAAAAATGGTTTACACCATTAGAAAGTTCTCTCCGGGATATTTCATTTGAGCTATAGAGACAAAGTGTAACTTATTACACTTTCAGTACACTCTGTTCTCAGGGTTTTTGATTAGCTAAAAACGTTGTTTAGGGCCTAAAAAACGCGCTGCAAAAACATGACCTTCAAACAATATAAAATGTTGCAGAAATTCACTGGTTTTATGTTGTTGTAGACCATTCAAACAAATTCATGTGCACAAATTTTAACCTATACACACATATTTATCATGCGAATGAACACCATAAGGTATCCCATGCTCCGTGCACCTATAACCAATGTGGATCACTTCTCTGTCGCGCCAATAACTAGTGCACACTACTTTTTGTAGCGAGTAAATATATACCATGCACAATTTTGGTTCATGCACTAATATTTGTTGTGCGTAATTTTTTGGTCACGCGCTAATATTCCACACACATTTTACTCTACGCATTGCACTATGCCAAATTTTAGTACGCCCCCACCGCACATCTATACTTTGCGTGCAACATTAACTAAACTATCGCACGACAACATATACCCACATTGTGCACACACCAACAAAATTACTCTGCGCTTTGTCAATACTATGCACACCATGCACACCATTATTATGCATGTGCACATCATGCATGCCATTATTATGCATGCACCACTCAATCTGCACCGCACAATGTTAAATTTAGTTTGCATTACCACTATGTATCCCACAGTGCCAAAATTAAGTGTGCACACCCGCACGCCAATATTTTTCGCAGATTACCACTCCGCACTGCGCAATGCCAAATTTTAAGTGTGCACTCCCGCATGCCAATATTTTCTACGCAATGCCACTCTACACTACACAACGCCAAATTTTAGCGCGTGCACCCCCACACCAATATTTTTCCACGCAAAACCACTCTACACCGCAGTGCCAAATTTTAGCACATGCAACCACATGCCAATATTTTTCCACGCAATGCCACTCTACACTGCGCAGCACCAAATTTTAGTTCATGCACCCACACCAATATTTTTCCACACAAAGCCACTTTGCATCGTGCAACGCCAAATTTTATCACGCAAAGTAGCACACCAATATTTTTTTGCGCAATGCCACTCTACACCGTGCAACACCAAATTTTAGAGTGTGCACCCGCACACCAATATTTTTCCGCGCAATGCCACTCTGTACCGTGCAACACCAAATTTTAGCACGCGCATCTGCACACCAATATTTTTCCCCGCAATGCCACTTTGCACCACGTAATGAAAAATTTTAGCGTGCACACCCGCACACCAATATGTTTCCATGCAATGCCACTCTCCACCTCGCATCGTCAAATTTTAGCGTGCACACCCTCACACCAATATTTTTCCACATATCACAATATTTTCATTGTGCATCATGCATTTTTAGTGTGCCCACCTGCACACATTCATTCTTAGGCGCATCAATTCCTCATGAATTCCGCTACAAAAATTGTGGCTTTTGCCTAACTTTTTCCCAATTTTTTACCATAGACATTCTACAACTATGAAATTTATTCAATTTCACCTTGATAACACCAATTCAAGCTCTGCAACAACAAATCATTGTTGGTTGACATTTCTGGAATGGATTTTTTTTTTTTCCAAACTCAATTCATGAATTGAGAATTTTTTTTTTTTTTTTTTTTTT
>CBVK0101536792.1:0-12217 GCA_900067695.1 Picea abies | reverse complement strand
AGCTCTTGGCTTATCGATTTTATGAAATCAATTGTCACCATGTTTTAAAACCTTTGATTAGAATGTTTGATTATACAATGGCACGTTGGTTAAACATTTGGGTTTTGATTTAAAGTTGAATGACAATGGTTTGAATTATTACAATGGCACATATTTAACTTTTGGTTCGATTTCACATTGAACATTCATGATTTCAAACAATGCATTGGCGCATTGGTATATCATCCGCCGTTTGATTCTTGGGTTGGCCGATTAATATGGTTTGAACGATGTCATGATTGATTGAACAACATTGTACTTTGTCATTACTGCTATGCATGGCGGTGTATAATCCCACCACCCTCGCACGTGCACATTAATTTGCGTCCTCTTTGATCGTTCGCAGCTATTAGCCCAAACGATTTTTCTCCTGTGTGTTGTTGTTTTCAATCCAAACCCTAACCATGTGCCCACACCATGGCTCCAGTCATAAGGGCTGAACCCAATGGTAGCCAGGCTCTGTTGATGTTTGACAGTGCTTACAGTGACCTTGAGGAATTTGGATGGCTCCCGTTCATACAAAAGTTTGATGGTTTTAACCCTTGTGTGGCTCAACAATTCGCATTAACCTTTGATGGCTGTCGAGCCAAGGTTGGGGATGTCCAATTGGAAATTGACGAGCAATTTCTCAGTTTAGCTACCGGTCTACCTGCCACTGGACAAAGATGGTCCAAAAATTGAAAAGTGGAAGAGGTCTCGTGGACACTGCTCTTCCAGTCGCGTAAGGTTAGCTCCTGTGACAAAGATTTGCCCACGAATAAGCTCAAGCAACGTTGGCAGGACTTGTTGATGATAACCAAGTAGTTTATCACCTGCGAGGGTCGGTATGGGTTTGTTTTCTTATATCACCTTCATTTACTAATGGTTTTCAAGGGCTATGAGCTTAATATGCCTTATTAATTGCATAGGAATCTGTTTAAAATGTCTAAAAGATACAAACAGAATCAGGCCAATGGCATCCTTTTCACTTTGGGTTGATTAAAATGATTGTTGTTTATCATTTGGGGTTATATCGAGATTGTTGGAATGATTTTATTATTCGCAGTAATTTTGAGAATTCAAACCGACCACAGGTTGACAAACCTGTGGTGAGTGAGGGAAAGTCTGTACCCTCGGTACCTTACAGTATTTTGTTACCTAAACCCTTACCCGACTCACCTCCTGACCTACCCCACTCTGTGACCAAGGATGTCGAAATTGTTAAACCCGTGGGCAAGAAACCTAAAGCCAAACCTAATGTGAATTCCAAAGGAAAAAAGAATGCTCGATTAATCTCTCGCATGGCGAGAAACAAACCGAAACCTCCTGCCAACCCTGACCCTATCATGGTGAGTGAATATTCCGAGTCGGAGGTGGAATGTTACCTCGCAAGTGAGTATCCCTATTCGGAAGGTCTGTGTACCAAACCCTCATACAATTTTGTGAAAACCCTACCACAAACCCCCAATGATTCGTCAAAACCTCCCCTGCTCTACCTCAACCAGCTGTGCCACCCTGTGATCAATGCAGCTCATGGTTAGAAAGCTATTATCTTGATGTGCCAATGCTGCAGTCCAGAATTCATTCTCTGGAGGATCAAGTTGCAAAGATTACCAGTCAAAAGGCTAAATTGCAAGCCACTGATAAGAAATAGAGAACAATAGGTCCTATTTTGTTTAAGAATGTGGAGTCGGCTACAATAGTCATGAATTCAAAATTGGCATATCTCGAGCAGCCTCACTGGTATGTCTATCACCTGTTTATATGACAAACTCATAGCTCTGTTTACAGTGTGGATTTGTTTTGTCACATAAGCATGCACTATATGCATAGTTTTGTTTTGATTAATCAAATTCCGTTTCCCGGTTTAGATTTGATTGGATTTTCTTCGATTCTATTGATTTTGGTTTGGATTTGATTGTTTTGATTTGGCTTAAATTGGATATTTTGTTGCTAATTGAAGATGTTTCTATCTTTTTAAAACATGTGTTGTTTCTGGTATTTTAATTTTGAACACAATCAATGTTCCAATTTGAATTGGTTATGATGTATATGATATGTTTGGTGATAATTGTGGTATGGTTAACTGTTATGGTTTTATGCACATATGATTTTCGACCAAGCTCGAATATAGTCTGGATTATGTTTAATATGATTGTGTTTTATATGCGCCCAAATCTTGAATAGATACGAATCATAAAAATTATACCCATCCAGTTGATTCTCGTGTTATTAGTTTGACTCATATTGCGATGGATACATTGTTTAAATTTGATTTGGGGAACGAAAGTGACTATACCCAGGATTACGATTTGTCTCTATTTTTAACTCAGTCACGATTTGCTTCGATTGTTGCCTAGTTTATGATTATTACTCCTGTTGATGGTTGTGATCACTATTTGATCCTATGGTGAATGCGTAACACTTAGTGATCAAAATCTATGGCGAAGTTTGGTTGATGTTGTTATGAATGTTTTATTTGACTATAATCGTAATAGTATTTCCATCTTGGTATTTGATTAAAACAACATGAATCTTATGCGCATTGTTACAGTTGTAACAAATCGATTATGATTGTGTTGGATTACGATTGTGCTGGATTACATCGTATCTTATACGATATGATTCACCATTAATTTCATTTGATATGAAACAGTCTTGTTACTGTTTGACCCAATTTTATGGCAACAGAAAATCAGAGCATTCCTATCCCTGTTTCGATTGAATCACTTTCGATTCTGTTTAATTTAAATGATAAACTCATTTGAACCATTAGTGATTCAATTTTAATGTTTATTAAAAGAAAATTAAATTGGATTATTTTAAAAAAGATTTCATTTGATTTCTATCTGGTCCTGTATGCTATTTTAGACTAGCTACAGAATCAGATGATTCTGTAGCTGAGTCTGTAAGATTAGATTTTTATTGTTTTGTTGATGAAATATCTTTCTAATTCGATATTTTTGGTGTATTGTAGATGAATTCGAAATTATAGTGGATTTGATGAGCAGTTAGGGGATATTTCAGATATTTCACTTGCATTTTAGTTTCCTAGTTTAGTTGATTTTGGGATATCTTCCCAGATTATGTAAAACAGTTTGATATTATCCACAGGGAGGTTTTACCCTATGGAGAGACTTATATATACTTATGATTTTTGTAATAATGTTCATCCTCATTTGTGGGAGAACAAGGATATGGAGTTTTAATACAGACTGAAGTAGAATTTGGTGTTTTGTCACAGCTTTAGCTTCTCATTATATCAACATTTTGTTTCATGTTGTGTATATCAATTTGTATCTGGTTAATGACTACTTTAGCTATCTTAATCATGTGCAAATGATATAATTCTAATCAGTATAATCCATATCTGGTTTCTTCCAAGTGTATAAAAGACATAACAATTGTCTAATTCAGTTTGTGAATGACAGGTTTATCTTCTTCATGAATTGAATTATTAAATATAAGTTTTTGCATAAAAGGTTTCCCTTATTGCAGAGATTTATAATCGTATAGTTGTTATGATTTTTTATGTCTTGTTTGTCCTGTAAACAACTCAAAGAGCAGCACAACTAATCATTTACGAATATCTTTTGGATTAACCGGTGCGAGTTTCCTTCCCCCGACCAGCTTCGAAGACATCAAATGTAGGACAAATTAGGAGCGCTTCCAGGTCAATTAGTCTTTTGTTTGTTGTTCTTATTATTAGTTTAGTTCAGATATTAGTTTAAGTTAGAGTAAGTATATTAGATCATTTAATTTCGGTAGTTTTATTTGCTTTTCATAAAATATAAAAATAAAAAAATATATATCTCTGGCTGTCTTAGGACAGAAAGCATTTGAGTTTTACAGGTTTTATTTAAATCTGTCAGTTGTGTATATTGTATGTTTGTGAATAAGATGTATTATAATTGATAGCTAGACGGTTAATTAGTAGAATTAGTATAATAGTAATTAGTAGATTAGTTAGTGTAATTTGTATTTAGTTTATATAGTAGTTTTGTTTCAATTAGAATAGTGCATTAGTTTAGTTTTAGTTAGTTTAAGTTTCTCGCATTTAGTTTTAGTTTGTTTTTATTTAGTTTTAGTTAGTTTAAGTTTCTTGTATTTAGTTTTAGCTTGTTTTATTAGTTTTAGTTAGTTTTAGTTAGTTTTATTTGTTTTAGTTAGATTAGTTAGTTTAGATTAGTTTTCTCTTTGGTTTTCTTAGGACTTTAGAGTGGCCAACAGAGCCGTTAAACCCGTCAGGGTGGTTCATTCCAAACGGCTTGGGTTATTTAGACAACCTCGGATCGGTTCCACTCTCCCAGTTGACGGACGGTCAATTTTGCCCGTCAACAAATGGTGCTAGAAGGAGGGCCTGAACTTAATTAATGGCACGAGGCAGTCACAAGACTCCTCCTCCACCTAATCGCACACCTATAGTGACTAGAAGTTGTTCACAAGATAATATCCCCCCTCAAACATCAACTACTTCAACCGAAGATCCACAGATCACAGTTGAGCCAACAACCCCTAATCCTATAGGTGGTGATTTCCAAGAGATCGTTCGTCAATCTCTTGTTAAAACACATAGTACCTTAGCTAGTCTTATGCAACCAAACCGCCCATGGGGTCAACCTTTAGACTTCTCTGATATCAGAGAACAACTAGGAAACATTGATCTCGCTGTGAATTCTCCAGATCCAAACTTAAATCCTACTGCAGGAGGATCTGGGATACCTCCTTCACCACCCCCCTCATCTCCTTCCTCTTCTGGGGGAGATTCCTCTTCTGACGAAGGCAATCCACCTTCTCAGCCTTCCACACCCACTACCCCAATGGCAAATCAGAACAACCCTGCTAGACCCTGGTTGGACTAGGATGTTGTAGTTGTACCTAGAGCCCAACACCCTTTACCTAAGCACCCAGAGAAATGGCTTCCTAAGTTTGATCCTGATTCAAAACAGATAGCTGAAGATCATATCAAAAATTTTATGTTAGCCATCAGACTCTGTAATGTTGAACATGAAGACGTTGTTTGTAGGTTGTTCCCTTACACTTTTGAGGGTAATGCGTCCACTTGGTACTTTGCCCAATAGCCTCATACCATAGTGTCTTGGAAAAAATTTGAGTCATGCTTTTTGGAAAAATTCGGAGATGGTAAACCTCTGGAAGTCTTAGTCATGGATCTTTTGAGCTTAAAAATGAACCCAAAAGAAAAAGTTAAAGATTTTAATCAAAGATTTCTAACACTTAAAATCGAATCCCTGCAGATTCTATGCCTTCCGAAAGTCTTGTAATAGCTTACTACACTAAAGCTCTACATCAAAGTATAGCTATTTGGGTTAAACGATCTAAAAAGGCCACATTGTTAGAAGCCTTCGAAGAGGCTACTCAGATTGAAAAATATATACTTAGTCTTAAGGAATCTTCTAGCAATGAAACTGAGACTGTTTCTTCTTCCAAAAAGAAGATTGAAATTTTCCCCAGACCTACACAAAACACAACACAACCCGAAAACTCTGATTTGGAAAATTTAACCAAAGTTGTACAAAAATTGTCTAATCAAGTTATAGATTTAAAAAGGTCGACAGAAGAAGCTTCTTCGAGTAAAGGACCCTACAAACCTCCTTTCCGAAAGCCTTTTCCCGCCAATCGGCCTAGTCCAAACCCTGAAGGCTTGAACCTAGAAAGTTTGCAATGCGCTCTTCAGACAATTCTAGGAGACCAAGATGACTTGATGCCTCCTGAAATCCCTCAAGAGGAAGTCGAGCAGGAAACAACTCAAGAAGAAGAGTCTTCTCCAAACATTTTTGGACACTTCTCGGATAGCATCTTTCAAGCTAACTTTGAGATGATTCACCCTTACAACACTAGGAGTAAGACAACAAACAAACCTTCTGCCGAGAACACTACAAATTCACCTCCAAAGCCATCTAAATTAGTAGAAACTAAACAAAGTAATGCCATCCCTAAATATCTTGTTGAAGATCTTAAAAAATTACGGCTAACATTTCTATTTATGAGTTTTTGAAGTTTCCATTTTTGTTACAGAAGATGTTGCAAAATATTTCATAAAATGGCAAGATTGGTAATTCAAATGGTAATAAGGTTGTGCAAAGCAAAGCTCTGCAGAAGACTTCCACAAAAAGTAATCCTGATCCCCAAGATAAAGGAAGCCTTCCTGTAACTCCTGTAAATAATAATGTAAATAATGTGAATAATGTAGATAAAGTAGCATTAGAAAATGCAAGTAAAAAAACACAAGCTACAACTCTAAGTACTCGCAAGAATGTACCTCCTTTTCTTTTAACTTTTGAAATCTTCAACAGAAATGTGCATAATTGTATGGTTGAATCAGTAGCATCATCAAATGTGATGCCTTGGTCATTTTGCCAAAAGATTAACGCTGAAGTAGAACCATATACTTTGAAAATCATACAATTTTATCGAACAGATGTTAAAGTTATAGGCGAACTGAAAAATGTATTGATTAGATTATCGTCTAACCCAAAGGTTCATCAAGTTATTGATATAATTGTGGTGGATATTCCAGAAGTGTATGGTCTGTTTTTGAGCAGGGACTGGTCGGAGCAGCTACATGGTTACTTCGCGATGGACTGGTCTCACTTATGGCTTCCAGAAAATGGTAAGCCCAACAAGATCAGGGTGAATCGTGAGTGTTACCTCAAGTTAACGGTAACAGACTTGAATGACCCTAATGAACCATATGCACCTCTTGCTGATTCACCTAAAGTCCAAGGGATGGACACCTTCTTCGGAAATTTCATGGCTGAAGCTTCACCTATCAACAATCAGGAACAATAGTCCGAGATCATAGCATGTACACAACCAACAACTTCTATCCAATAGTCTTGTGAGCCCGATGGAAATCAAATTTGGTCTCTATATTTCGACGGTTCCAAGTCTAAAGAAGGAGCTGGTGCAGGCTGCATCATTATCGATCCGGCAGGTAACAAGACATTATTGGCTTGTAGATTAGAATTTGAATGTACGAACAATATCGCAGAATATGATGCTTTATTGCAAGGTCTCAGAAAATCCTTAGACATGCACATTCAAAATCTGGTTGTATTCGGCAACTCTGAGATAGTGGTTAGGCAGGTAAGAGATTCTATACATTGTCTTTCCCCACATCTCAAAAGTTACTAGTCTGAGGTATGGAGTTTAATGAACAAATTTTCTTCTTTTAATATAAATTCCATTCCTAGATTAAATAATGCTGAAGCAGATCTACTAGCTAATGTTGCCTCTAAACTTCTTCCTGCAGAAGGCTTATCCCCAAACACATTCTTCGTGGAACTATTGTTTCGACCATCTGTTCCTGACAATATCACAAACTAGAGAGTATTTGATGATGATCAATAGATCATTAACTTTCTACACATGGAAGAAACCTTTCAAGGCGCTGTGATAGATGAACAAACGCACGAAGACAATTTGCACAACTTTACGGTAATACCTAATCCGAAATCTCCTAAAGCTCTATCGGACATGGTAAATTTTATACCCAAATTTTTTGTCAGATTAGAAAAGTTTTATGATTTTGAAGATAAATTTAAAAAGACGGTCAATTGCAAAACAAATAGTTCCTCATTGTCTTATGAAAAGGTTAATTTAGGAACTAGTGAAAATCCTCAGTGTATCAACTTAGGCTTGGGATGTTCTAGACAAGAAAAAGCTGCTTTTGTTAAATTATTTAAATAATTTAGGGATGTCTTTGCATGGACTTACGATGATCTTAAAACATTTGATCCTAATATTATACAGCATGTCATCCCGATGAAGCCCCAAACCTTACCCTTCCAACAGAAACTGAGGAAAATGCATCCTAAACTAGAACCGACCATACAAAAAGAATTGAATAAACTCCTAAGTGCTAAAATATTTTTTCCTGTTAGACACACTCAATGGGTATCCAACCTCGTTCCAGTGTGGAAGAAAAATGCAGAAATTCGACTTTGTGTTGATTTCTGGAACCTCAACAAAGCGTCTGACAAAGATAATTATCCTGTCCCGCCCATGGAACAGATCCTTCAACAAGTATCTAGTTCCGAGAGGCTATCCTTACTAGATGGTTTCTATGGATACAACCAAGTCTTGATGTCTCCGCCAGACCAATTAAAAACTACCTTCTGTACCCCATGGGGCACTTATGCTTATCGCAAAATGCCTTTTGGATTGATCAATGTCGGTGCTACCTTTCAGAGAGCAATGGACATTGCTTTTAGAGGCTTAATCAATCACTCTATAGTAGTCTACTTAGATGATGTGATCGTTTATTCTAAAAACAAAGATGATCATCTAGCTCACTTACAAGCCGTTCTGCTACGATGTCATAAATACAGCATCTCCTTGAACCCCAAGAAGTCCATCTTTGCATTAGAACAGGGTAAATTACTAGGATTCATTGTGTCTAGTGATGGAATGATTATTGACCCCGAGAGGACTCAATTCATCGCTAAACTTCCCCCACCTACCTCCAAAAAATCCATGCAGTCTTTCCTAGGCCAGATTAATTTTGTGAGAAGATTTGTCCCCAGGTTTTCCGAAATGGTCAGGCCTCTTCAGAATCTGATTAAGAAAAACACCCAATATCACTGGGGACCTACAGAAAACCAAGCCTTCAATGCTATAAAGAAGGCCATAATTGATGCTCCATCTCTCAGGAGCCCTGATTTCTCTCAAGATTTTACACTCTATACTTTTGCCTCTGATCGTTCCTACGTCGCAGTCCTAACTCAGAAGAATTCCGAGAACAAAGAAGTACCCATCGCCTTTATGAGCTCTGCTTTCAAAGGTGCTGAACTTAACTACCCAGTGGTCGATCGAAAAGCGTACGCTGTTTTCAAAGTAGTTAAGAATTTCCGGTCTTATCTTTTGAAGTCAAGGACAAAGGTCATTGTCCCCTACCGTGCCGTAAGGAATCTGTTAGTGCAAAAGGAGTTAGGAGAGAAAAGAGCCAACTAGGTCACCTCCTTGCAGGAGTATGAATTAGAAATCACCCCAGCACAGATCGTGAGAGGCCAAGGGTTGTGTAAGTTGGTTGTTGATTTATAAATAGGACAACAAGAAGATAGTGATATGTCAAACCTAGAACAACACAATCCAAGTTTGATTTGTTGCACACAAAACCTCGTAAGTCCTTGGTACGACGATATTAGACATTGTCTTCAACATGGATCAGCACCCCATCACCTTGACCCCACCAAAAGAAGAGCGTTGAGACTAAAGTCCGCCTCCTTTCATCTAGTTAACGGTATATTGTTTCGTCAGAATTTTGAAGGCGTACTGATGCGTTGTCTTGAAAAGGACGAAGCAAAGAAAGTATTGCTTGAGTTGCATGCAGGAGAAGCTAGTGGTCACTTCGATGGCAACACCACTGCTCATAAGGTTTTAAGAGCCAGTTACTACTGGCCCACGCTCTTTAGGGACGCCCATGCCTTGTGTCGTAAATGTATTACCTGTCAGAAAGCATCAGGGCAATTGAAAAAACCAGCCTTCCCCTTGCAACCCGTTTCGGTCGATTCTCCTTTCCAACAATGGGGCCTTGATATCATAGGTCCTATTAACCCTCCATCCTCACAATAGCACAAGTGTATTGTGACAGCCACTGATTATTTTACTTGATGGTCCGAAGCTACTACGCTAAGAACTGTTAACACAAGTCAGGTGATCGCGTTTCTAAACTCGAATATCATCACTCATTTCGGTATCCCTGATTGTCTAGCCTTTGATAACGCTTCATACTTTTCTTCTCTTGAGATGAGTGAGTTCGCTTTGGAGAAAGGAATAAAAATGAAGTATTCTGCTAGTTACTACCCCCAGGGCAACGGCTTAGCAGAATCAACAAACAAGAACTTGATCAAAATTATCAAGAGAACCATGGCTGAAAATCACAAGAACTGACACAATGCGCTGCTAAATGCGCTGTGAGCTGAAAGGGTAACACCCAAAGCCACTATAGGTAATTCTCCCTTTTTTCTTGTTTATGGCAGAGAAGCCATTCTGCCACGTCACATTCTTCTTCCTTCACTTCAATTGTCACAAAAAGTCCAAGAAGAAGATTGCCCCCCTTTAGAAATCCGTATTAATGCTTTGATGAAGTTAGAAGAAGTAAGAACCCAAGCTAAGTGTAAGTTAGATCAACATCAACAACTGATTAAAAGTTGGTTCGATTCTAATTCTGCTTCTGATAGGAATTTTGAAGTAGGCGATCTCGTCTTAAAGTGGGACAAACCACACGAAGGAAAGGGTGAGCACACCAAGTTTCAAAATTTGTGGCTTGGGCCATTTTTGATTGCTGAAAAGTTGGGTCCTAGTTCCTTTTGATTGCACAATCTTGAAGGGCAGCTTGACACCTATCCGGTGAATGGCCAAACCCTGAAAAGATACTTCGCTTGATTACTACCCTTGTATATTATGTAAATATTTCCTTTTGTTTTTATTTTTCCTTTTTTTTCGTTTTTGGTTTTGATTTGATTGATCAGTTTTTTGTGCTTTTGAAACATATGCATAACTGTGCACTGAGCCATTCAGACAAAGACCATGGGAAAATTTCTTCGTCGAAATAACTTCTGAAGGATTGTACGAACATCAGTGATATATTTCTAAAACTGATATTTATGTTGGAAAATTTTGTTGTTTGAAAGAAGTTTACTAATTTCAATCTCTGAGCAAAGTTTGTCATGATCATCTATTATCTTTTTACGCTGTCCCTTTTACGTAAAGGAATGACTCAGAAGGATGTCTCCCTGTCATAGTAAGTTTTTTTGTAAAGAAAACATTTCTGGAGCTGAATAAAGGACAGTGTCAAAAAATTCTGATGAGGTCTAAAAATATGATAAAATATCCATATTTTCAGTGTCACCCCGCTCAACTATTCATAAAAGAAAAAGAAAATAAAAATATTAATAAGAGCTATGGGAAGTGTTTGTAAACCTGCCGGGATACTGAATAGGTCCGCTGGTAGCAGGTAAATGCAAGCATGGCGCCAAGACAACTTCGCTGGGGTACTGAACAGGCCTACTGGCAGCAGTGGCCATGCCAATAGTATTGAATATTTTATCATTAATATCATGACTTGATGATCTTAAGACTGTTATTAGTTTTCAGCTTTTAAAACATCGCTGGAAAAGATAGTAAATGATGATGTTTGTACGATTTTCTAATGGTTGTTTTGAGTTGAAATTTTCTTTGCTATCCTAATCTGAATTCATTTCTTTTGACAGAGATAACTGCTTCTCCTAGTGTGTCGCCATTGTTGGCAGCCAATTCGATTTTTTCCATTTCCCTATAAGCCGCCTACACCTATGTCTCTTGAACTTCAAATTTCCGTCGCATTTTGCAAATAGACGATATTTTCATTCTTGCGACACTTGAAAACTGGTCTCAATTTAGTTTTCATGACTGTAAGCGTGAAAACTCCTCCATCGTTATTTGTACTATCATGGTCTTTTATTGATATTTTGAGTGGCACTTTACCTTTGGTTTATCATGTGGCTGAAAAGATTTTTCAAACTTTGCCTATTCTTACTTTGATTGCGCAACTTGATTTTTATTTAATTGGTAAAGCATTGAGCATGTAAATTTATGGGTTATACTTGATTCTTTAGGGGTCATGGTTTACTTTGTTTTTATATGATGTGATCCTTATTATTATAAGCTCTTGGCTTATCGATTTTATGAAATCAATTGTCACCATGTTTTAAAAACTTTGATTAGAATGTTTGATTATGCAATGGCGCGTTGGTTAAACATTTGGGTTTTGATTTAACATTGAATGACAATGGTTTCAATTATTACAATGGCACATATTTAACTTTTGGTTTGATTTCACATTGAACATTCATGGTTTCAAACAATGCATTGGCGCATTGGTATATCATTTGCCGTTTGATTCTTGGGTTGGCCGATTAATATGGTTTGAACGATGTCATCATTGATTGAACAACATTGTACTTTATCATTACTGCTATGCATGGCGGTGGATAATCCCACCACCCTCACACGTGTACATTAATTTGCTTCCCCTTTGATCATTCGCAGCTGTTATCCCAAACGATTTTGCTCCTGTGTGTTGTTGTTTTCAATCCAAACACTGACCATGTGCCCACACCATGGCTCCAGTCATAAGGGCTGAACCCAATGGTAGCCAGGCTCTGTTGATGTTTGACAGTGCTTACAGTGACCTTGA
>CBVK0101536790.1:0-12231 GCA_900067695.1 Picea abies | reverse complement strand
AGTTTCAATTTCCATTTTAAAGGGCTGAAATTGTTTTGCTTCAAAGGTCTTTAAAAGTTCATATTTGACAATCTAAGTGCTCTGATATTTCTGTTTTAGAACAGCCATAAAATACCCTAAGGAAACTAGCTTTCTAGCTTGAGTTTCTTAGTTCCTTTTTTGCCGAAATTTGTAGAATTTAACTTAGATTTTTTTTTTTTTTGGATTTGACTCATAGCCCAAGACACTTCCAAAGTGTTTTTGGGCATCTTTTATCATCCTTTGTTCGCTGTTTTATGCAGGTTGACGAACAGATAGAAGGAAACTCTGTCCGTTTTGGGTGGATTAGGAGCATCCGGGACCCCCGGGAGCACCATTTTTACTTCATAACTCTTTGTAAAGCATTGTAAAGGCTTGTGACCCCCCTAATGAATGGTCACAAGTCACTTCCATAAGCATTGTGCAAAGATAATAATAAAATTAGTGAGGCTACAAGTTTCCGCTCTTCATTCCCCCTGGGGGGAGCGATGTGTTCGGTGGTTGTGTCATTTTTTGCAAATTTCTAGCTTAGATTAATTTTTCCATTTTGCAAGTAGAACACTAATTGCTAGATTAGTTTCAATTCCGCAATTTCAATTTTGCAAATAAACCATCCCCTCGGCGACCTTGAAAGAGGCCTGGCCAGTGTGGATCTAGTAATTAGTCTCACATTTACTTTCTTGTTGGCAAATAAACCATCCCCTCAGCAACTTCGAAAGGGGCCTGGTCAGTGCGGATTTAGTAATCAGTCTCACATTTATTTTCTTGTCATAAAAAATAAACAAATTCCCCTCAGCTCTCAGTGCGGTTCCTGACCCTTCTAGTTGCGAGCTTGTCTCGATCTGCTGGGAGTAAGTTCATACATGTTGTGTTGGTTAGTGGTTGATAGTTTAATTAGGACAACCCCCAAAGTAGTTAACTTGATGTGCGGGAAAACGCCTTGAAGTGACCTGAGAAGTAAGGCGGGCCCTCTCGGGACCTGGCTTCCAACCCGTTTTGGACATCCAGCACTTTGAGTGGGTTTTACTGGTGAGACCATCGGGTTTCGGTAAATCTCTCCGCAAGTTTCCAAGCAAAGAGTTAACCTCCAAGGAGGCCCAAACCATTTCATTAACTGAACATTAATTTATCCTAATAAAACACTCGAACTACATTTCCCACGATTCTCTTTAAGGCACTGGTCTCAATTTTCACACTCAGCAAAGCCACATGCTTCATTTCATGATCGGTTATATGTTTAATTTAAATTAAACTTGCACCTAACAATTGTTTCTCAATATCCTTTTGATGCAAGTATATGCTCATTTAATTATATATCGTGGTGAATGTTTATTTCATGTTTTATTCAGTTTATGGTTGATGGTTTGAGAAAATAATAAACTCTTAGATTTCATTTTTGTACTTAGCTTAAAAGCCTTAGTATTTTTGTTAGGGACTACCCCCCTTGGCTTCACTAGGAGTTGGCCTAGACGGAGGAGTTGAGGATTAGGTGACAACACCTTAACTCTCACTTGCCCCCAAGGACACACCGAGTGGATTGAAGATTTCTTCCACATCTCCCAGGTGTGTATAAGGTGGCAACAGAGCCCATCAGATGGTTGTTGGGACCCCATCAGGGGCAGAGACAGGACAGTGCTTGATTGAGCTTTTGCACCTGAGAAGAAGAAGGACGTTCCATCCAGGACACTTTGGTTGAGCCCAGCCTAGGGGGGTTGGCCCATTTCAGGTGGAACGTCTCTCTTTGATGGCCCAAGACGTCACCTGGGGGCCACTGACGTCACCTTCAGCGTATGGTAGTTTGACATGGCAGCTGGCATGTGTGGCATGGTTTGGAGGCCTAAAAGGGGCAAACGTTTTGTCATTTTTGTTGTATTTTTCCCTAAAAGGGGCAAACGTCTCCCTTAGGAGGACTTGACGTCTTGCTTATGCTCATTTAGGGTTTTAATTTAATATTTTAATCTAAAAATAGTATGATTTTGGTTTGTAGGCTTGTCGGCTAATTTTAATGACCTAATTTTAATTATAGGTCATGATACACTATATATTGTTGATGTTTTTCCCTCATTTGAACATAACACACAACTCACTCTCTTGTGAGGTCTGATTTTTGCGTCCTAGTTTGGGTATTTGGTCTTTTAAAGTGAGGTGCAATTGTTGATGGAAGGATTCTCTTGGCATATTTGGCATTTCTCTTGAAGGAAGGTTTACAACTAGGGTTTGCACATGCTTTTCATCATGATATGTAAGTGTTTTTCTGGCAAAACTTCTTAATTGAATGGTTGTAGGTTTATACTCTTGCATTTACTTATAAATTTGCTGATTTAAAACCCTAGGTGACAAGCACACAAGTAGGTCCTTGTTTCATGTCCCCTTAGAGAGAAATTTTCAGCCATTGAAGAAAGAAGAAAGAGCCTAGCCTTTCCTACACTCTTCTTACTTCTTCCCTTAAGCTAGCTTTGATTTTTAAAGGTTAAGAAGGGGGTGGCGTCCTAGGCCTAGGTTATCTACACCTAGGGCCGTCCATCTTCTAGGGTTTGGTGATAAAGCCTTGCCATTGCACTTTCCCTCACCTCATCCTCTTGTTTTAACTTATCTTCTATGCTAGCCGTTTTGCCAAGTTTGACCTAAGGAAGGAGGAAAGAGCACGAGGCCTTGCTTAAGAAACACCGGAGTGAGCCTCCTTCCCCTAGGGTTTTGATTCTAGGGCCCTACCATTGCAGCACTCTAGAACCCTTCCCTCTTGTCCTTAGCCTTTATCCCTTCAAATCTTGCGTCCTCTCCTTAATTGAATCCATCTACCCCTAGGCACTGATCTTAGAGCCACAACATTGAAGTGATAGTGCTAAAATATCCTCTTAAAACCTTTTAAAATTTGAAACCCTAACTAACTAGCTAACCCTAACTAGGCTGACGTCATACTTGGTTATTCCATATTGATGCAACACCTTTTGATGATAAGCAATTAGATGATGATTAAAAGCATTTATTGAGTAAAGGAGTGATTAAATACATTGTTGGCTTCATCATCTCAATAGTTATTGATGAATTGATATTTTTCCATTGCTATATTGATAAAACGTTGATCTCATTAATATCTGTTGTTTTACATTGCTTACTTATTGATATCAGATAGTCATATGAAGTACTAACCCACTTAATTATAGCCTGCATATATTCTTTGTTATTGTATTGTTCCGGATAGGTGTTCTCTTTGGGCATACACTTCTTTATTGGTTGATTAGTCGGACTATCTAACCTTGCTGGTAACCTGTGAGCAGGAAATTTAACCTTGATCCTTACACATTGGCCTCTTCAAAGCCCTAGGTTACTAGGGAAGTCTCCCCTGGGTTAACCTCCCTAAATAGGAAGAACCTCCCCATTGTGGTGACATTGGGTGGGGAAGGTTCATGTTATGCCAGTTTGGCCTCTATCCTCTAGAATTTTGACCCAGCTACAAACTGTGCGATAACACGCACAACATGGAGGAAGTTATGAGGCATGGTGATATAGAGTGGGTTGTAGAGTGTTTTATTTGTGACAGAGAACCACTAGACCGTCTGCAATAGCTTCCCAAGGACTTACAGGTTTTACTCCACAAACATCAGAAGGTATTTAGTGACATTCCTCCTAGCATTCCATCTGATATAGGTTTTGAGCATATCATAGAGTTAGAAGAGGGGGTCCAAGAAGTCATCACAAACCGCTATCATCACCCTAAATTTTACAAGGACGAGATTGAAAAAACCATCAAAGAATTGTTGAAAATTGGACACATCCGCCCTAGTTCCAGCCCGTTTGCCTCTTCCATTGTTTTAGTCAAGAAGAAGGATGGTACTCTATGAATGTGTATTAAATACAGGGCTCTAAACAAAAAAACGATAAAAAATCGGTACCCCATACCCAGGATCGATGAATTAATAGATGAGCTCAGGGGAGATAATTTTTTCTCGAAGATTGATCTTCGATCAGGGAACCATCAGATTAAGGTACGAGAGAAGGACGTACCAAAGACAGCCTTTCGATGCCACTATGGGAGTTATGAGTTTCTGGCCATGACATTCTAGCTAACTAATGCCCCTGCCACTTTCCAATCGTGCATGAATCATGTGTTCAATAGGCAACTGAGGAAATTCTTATTGGTCTTCTTTGATGACATCCTCTCATACAACAAAACATGGGAAGACTATCTGCGACATCTTGATGAAGTACTTGGTATTATAGAGAGTCAACAGATGTATACAAAGGAATCCAAGTGCGAGTTTGGTATGACAAAGATGCTCTACTTGGGGCACGTGATTGAGCGAATGGGGTACAGGTGCACCAAGAAAAGATCAAGGCAATCATTGAGTGGCCAACTCCCAGGAATGTGATAGAACTAAAGAGTTTCCTTAGTATCTGTACTTACTACAGGAAATTTGTTAAAGGATTCTCACAGTTGATAACACCACTGACCGATCTCACCAAAAAGGGGGCTTTCGTTTGGATAGGGAAGGCCTAGGAGAGATTCGATAAAATGAAGTAGGTGATGAGTTCATGCCCTGTTTTAGCACTCCCTGATTTCACTCAGTCCTTTGTCTTGGAGTGTGATGCTTCGAAAATTGGGATAGGAGCCATATTGATGCAAAGAGGTCACCCAATCGTGTTTGAGAGCCACAAACTCCGAGAGTATGAGTGGCATTACTCCATATATGACAAAGAGATGTTGGCCATAATGCATGCTTTGACCAAATTCCGACAGTACTTGGTGCGAAATAGGTTCAAGGTAAAGACTAATCATAATAGCTTGAAGTTTCTCATGAAGCAAAAGGAGCTGAGCGAGCGGCAACAAAAATGGATCAGTAAAATCCAAGCCTACAATTTTGAAATTGAGTATGTGAAAGGAAAAAATAATGTGGTTGTTGACGCCCTATCCAGGATACCCACTCTCTCTCTCATGGATATTTCAACGGAATGGAAGGCACTTCTATTGGTAGAATACTCCAAAAATAAGTTCACTTGTGAGATACTTGATGGTTAGGTCTTCGATGACAGGTAGCTGGTTATTGACAACATCATATATTATAAAGACCGGATCTACTAAGTACCAAAATCTCAGTTGAAAGAAAAAATTCTACATGTTGCGCATAATTCTCCTTTGGCAAGTCATCCAGTATACCTGAAGACTTATAGACAAATTCAGAAGATTTTCGCTTGGAAGGGTCTCAAGATTGATGTACTGAAGTTTGTACGAGAGTGTCACATCTGTCAGCAGAATAAGGTGGAACATACCCATCCAACAGGATTGCTCTAACCGCTTCCCATCCCTGTGTTGGCTCACATATTTGTCCATATTTTCATCATATATAGAAATCCATACCATCCCTTCTTCGTCCTATTATTGTTCATTTATCATTCCATTTGCCATACATTTGCTACCACTGCTCATAACATGACATATAATTCCTTTTATGCTTTAGTGGTTAATAATGATTATTATTCCTTCATTTTTAATGAATTAAAGACTATTATGCATGATTTTTCTGATGATGGTTTGAAAAGTTATTTTATGTATCAATAGTTGCAGCAGTCAAGGTTCCAACCTCCAAATGACACATGTGAGTTCCAACTCGTGGTTAACCCTTTTCAGTGAAAAACGTGGCAGATAAGGAGAGACGAATTTGTGTGGAATATTTTGAGAATATGAGGATGAACCTTGAAAATCCGAGACATGGGTTTTGTTCAGAATAGGCCCAATTGAGTTCCAAGTGGGTCGTTTTCCAATTGGAGCTACGGTTTGAGAGAAATCGCTGCTTCTTTAAAAGGGTATTTTCCAAATTTACAGTTGCGGCCGGTTCTCTAAAATTAACAATTTGTTTGAGAAACCCAGTGATGTGGGGATTTGATTTGTATAAATAATACCTCTTCAATTAGGAGAGAGGCAATCATAAAATTATATAGAATTTATTTGTAAGAAAGAGTTGAACTTATGTAATTTCTGAGTTTTCTTCAATAATACAAAGGAGCTGATGGATCTGCAATTATGTGCAACTTTCTCTTGATCTTGTAAGTCTTTTGGCCACGCATGCTAGGTGAGGCAGGGCCCCCTCAATCTGGTATGTGTTGGTCTTATTCATTTACTTGTATTTTTCTTTTCATTGTCTTAATTTATCTTAGTTTATGATTAGTTGATCACTCCTTGCAGTTGTGTGTTGTTTATTAGTTTCTCTTACAGTAAGATTCAATTCATGTTGTTGTTATTTCATTTTGTTAATACTCCTTTAATTTATGTAAGAGTGTGGTAGTGGTTTTATTTTGGTTGAGTGTATTTTCAAGCAAGAGCGGATTTGATCGATTTTAAGTTATGTGTTTTATTTTATTAAATAGGTAATAGTGTTAGTTGGAATTTGTTGATTGCATATATTGTGCACGATAACATTGAAATAAAAAACTTCCTCGGGTTGACGATTGAATAGTTGGGCAAATACTTCAATGCAATTAATTCAACATTAGTTCAGCCCAATGTAGCGACTGTTGTTCCTTTGAGTGTAGTTGTTGTTCATTTGAAAGGAACAGTCGTCGTTCCTTTCGCGCAACTGCTATTCCATTGAGTGTAGTTGTTGTTCATTTGAAAGGAACAACTGTCGTTCCTTTCGCGCGACTGTTGTTCCTTTGAGTGTAGTTGTTGTTCATTTGAAAGGAACAATTGTTGTTCCTTTCACGCGACCGCTGTTCCTTTGAGTGTAGTTGTTGTTCATTTGAAAGGAACAACTGTCGTTCCTTTCGCGCGACTGTTGTTCCTTTGAGTGTAGTTGCTATTCATTTGAAAAGAACAACTGTTGTTCCTTTCGCGCGAATGTTTTTCATTTGAGTATCATTGTTGTTCATTTGAACGGAGCAACTGTCATTCCCTTTACGATTGTTGTTTCTTTATAGGTGTTGCATCTCTGGAGGTTGGGTATTTAAAACGGAAGGTAAGAACCTACGTAGGCAACAAATAAAATGCTTGTGCCAGTGCCTACCTTTGGCTGATGCATAGAGGTTGATTTTAGGACATATTTAGAGCCCAACATTTTGGCGTAATTGCCGGGGAAGTTATCAAGGGCGCACAAGTCCAATTGACATTGTTTTTTTAGTTGCATGTTCTTGACTCCGAGGTGAAGGGTCAAGGCATGTAGGTTTCTTGATTGTTTCTTTCTTTGCATTTATTTTTTAGTTTTTGATCCTAAATCTTATCATTTCTCTTAGTGGTGATGTAAGCACCACCCATCCTACTCACAAGTTGACAGGAACATTTGAAGAAGGAGCCTTGAGATAGCACATGAAGAATCCAACAAAAATATGGCAGGTAAAAAGGAGACAGAAGTTGTTACCTTTGAATTCCCCATCAGAGATCCTGAAGGGGTGGTACAAACGCAAAGCATACCCCTATCCAATCTACCAAATTTTCACGGTTTGGCAAATGAAGACCCTGATGCATTCTTATTTCAATTTGAAGTACTTTGTAGAGGTTATGGTCATTTTACTAATGATCAAAAGTTGAATGGTTTTCCACTTACTCTAAAAGGAACATCCCTCCGATGGTTCATGAGCCTCAGTGGTAATTCTATACAAACTTGGGAAGACATGAAAAATGTATTCTTGCAAAGGTACCAAGATTATTGCAGGGTCAATGACGATATATTTGGAATGACACAAGGAGAAGAAGAGAGATTGGAGGAATATGTGGAGCGCTTTCAATACAACCTTCAAAGATCCAAACAAAAACAGTTGGGAAAAGAGACCTTGAAGATACGCCTACTCAAAGGAATCCATGATGAATCTTTAGAAATCTTAAATTTGATGGGAACAGGTGATGTATTTCAGTTACCATATGATGATATTTGTGAGTTATGTAGAAGGTATTCAAGAGGGAACTTCAAGATTGGTAAGAATTCTAGTGAGCCTTCTTCTCAATATTTTAAATCTGCTGCAAAAACAAGAGTTATAGGAGCTGAAATCATTAATTCAATTGAAAATTTTAAAGTTGATATCATTAGCTCATTAAATTCACAATTTGATATTTTGAAGGATAAGAAGAAATGGGAGGAACCTGAAGAAACAGTTTGTCCTCGGTGCCAGAAGAAACATCTTGCAATGGATTGTCCTTTGGATAGTCTCATAATTTGTGGCATATGTGACTTGAGTCATTCAACAGATCGTTGCCCCTCCTTACCCAAAATAAAAGCACTATATCAAAGAGATCGAGGAGTTGTAGCAATTTCACCACAACAACCATGGCCTACATATATGATTCAAAACTCTATCCCTCCATTTCCTTACTCTCATAAGCAATCATTGAATACTCATACATCATGGCAACTGTGGCAACCCCAATCTCAGTCCTACCTACCTTGATTTTGATTTGGATCTAATATATTGATGTCCATTAATATCATATTTCTATAGCTAACTTATCTTATATAGGTCAAAATAATTTACATTTCAACTTGGAGATTTTATGTGGAAATTTTCTGTGTAAAAACAGAAAATTTTCTTAACATTTTTGGTGTTTTGCAGCATTTTCGGCAAGCTTTTGCTTGCTGGTTTTTGCAGGTTCTTACCAGGAACAAGGGGAAACGCTGCCGGAATTCACTCATACAACATCCCCAAGAGTTTCCACAAGTTGGGTAACGAATCCCTTGCCCTTTCTTCTTTGTATAGTGCATTGTTTTGCTATTATTTCAGCCTATTTGTTCATTCTTTATAAACATTCTTTATTTCTTATTTCCAACCCTCTTTGGCCAAAAATGGTAGGCTTGCCTCCACCTTGGCCATTGTGAGTGGTTTTTCAATTTTGTTAAGTTTATTTCATTTGATTTATTGTTCTAAAACCCTCTTTGACCAATAGTGGTAGGCTTGCCTCCACCTTGGCCATTGTAAGTGGTTTTCATTTTCCAAGCTTTTATTTTTTACAAGTTAATGTGCCTACACCTTGGGAGAGTAATCCCCAAAATCGGAAGGCTAAAGGAAAACTTACTTGTTTTTTATGGTTATATGTTCTTATGGTCTAAATATATACTAGAATAGTCATCACAATAATCTTTCTTTTCTCTTTCAAGTATTTCCCTTTACACACTTCTAATGTCTCATGGATGAATGATTTAATTTATGCTTAAGTGGTGCAACTAATCTCCTCTTTAAGTTATTCATCTCATGTATTTTCTAAGTTTTGCTCTATATAGCTCATGTGATCTTTTAATGGTTTAGGATATAGATCTCTCACATTTGCTAAGTTTCCATTTCAAGCACATTTTTTTCTTACATAGCTTTAACATACAATATGTGTTGATGAATGGTTAATCTCTAAGTCTCATTTTGACAAGTTGTTCTTGCCCTTTCCTTTTTACAACTACATGCTAATGATGATGAATGGAATGATGTGTAAATGATGGTTATCTTGTGAGCTTTCTTTTTCATTCATGTTATCTAATCTCATGGTCTAAAACATTACATTTTCGGCTTTACATTTCAAGTACACTTTACATTCATATATCTTATGTTTATGGGCTGAATTGTTTACATCATTAGCACTCCAATTTTGAGCATTTTCACTTTCGGTTTTGGGCTAAAAAATAAAATTTTAAGTACCTAAAACACTCTTAAAATCAACCCAACACACCTAAAGACCCAACCGAGGGTCATAATAATATTTTAGACAACTTAGGAGCTTTATTCAGCCATCTCCACCATCTAAAACGGGTTTGAGGGATACCCGGACGGAAGTGGCGGGGGACCGTCCCGTGATCCTCCAGGTGGGGATCCTTTCCGAGAGAACTCTTACTGTCAGGACTGACCTGGGAAGCTAGGGTGGGCCTCGTTGTCTTACTATCTTGAGCACCTGACAGTTATTTGGCCAAGGGAGGAGGAAGTTCAAAGCACCAACATAGTTTAGGGGGAGGGAAATAAAATTAACTTAACTCTTAAGAAACTCCTTAACCATTTAGTTGCATAGATCATCTTTGTGTGTTTTGGGGATTTAGATGTATGCTTAGGAACACACATTGATAATAATTTCATGCTCTTCATCTTTATTGCAACTACATGGTTGATGTCTTTAATGTTTCATGTCTTATTTATGCAATTGAGTTAAACATTGTTATATCTTGTTTCATTGTTTTGTGGTGTGATTCAAGAAGGGGTTGAGTATCCCACTTGGGGAAGCATAATCTTTGGTTTGGGGTAGTTTCAAGTCACTTCACTTGTAAAACTTTTGTAATTGAACCACCCCTAAACATAGTTGACCCCATTTTCCCAATCTTAGGCACTAGTCTCAGTTGACTTAGGGAAAGGGTTGATTGACATATAGATAGACTTTCACTTTGCATTTGCTTCCTTAGCATCTCAGGCTAGTTTTTCTCCCTTAGCCTTTAACCAATTAAAACCAACTCCTAGAACATAAACATTTAATCCAATCTAGTAACTAGGGTCTACCTTCCTTGGCTTCCCTAGGAGTAAGCCTAGAAGGAAGAGGTTCCAGTCAAGGTCTAGGCATTGTGCCTCCAAGGACACACTAAGTGAGCTGGACTTTGCTCACGTTTGCAAGTGTGTATTAGGACAACAACAAGGCTGTTTAGAGAAAAGCAAAGAAAGTACCATATAGAAGATCCTAAGGAACAATTCAATGAGTTCTTATGACAAACATCTGATATGGGAAACTTCTCGATTTGTTCAAACTTCCTAGCACCAGCTGAAGAAAAATTTAAAGACGAAAAAGAAAGTAATAAGGCTTGGAAGATGAACTTTGATGGTGCACATTCAAGGTCAGGAAAAGGGGCTGGAATTGTCCTAGTCTCACCAACAGGAAAGTCTTACAACTTTGCATTTAGATTAGAGTTTGATGCAACAAATAATGCGGTTGAGTATGAAGCACTTCTACTTGTCCTAGAAATTGCAAAAGATATGGGGATAAAAATAATAAATGTCAAGGGTGACTCAGACTTAGTCATTCTCCAGGTTAAAAATAAATTTGCATGCAAAAGTGAAAGATTGAAAAGATAGAGAAATGAAATTTGGGATACCATAGAAATGTTTGATGCTATTGACATCATTTAAGTACCTAGGGATTAGAACAGTCTGGCTGACAGTTTGGCAGTTGCAGCTTCAACCCTCCAACCTTCAGAAGATTTAATCAAAGGAGAAGGAAAATTAGAAATAATCTTTAGACCTTCAGTACCAGATAATGTGGATCATTGGCAAGTATTCAGAGATGACAAACAAATCCTAAGATTTATTCATAATGTCCAAGAATTCTCAGATTTCAATGTCATTTATAAAGAAGAAGGAAAGGATTATCCTGAGGAGGATGACTCAGTAAGAAATCCATCCTCTAGAGGAATAACTGCTCTAGAAAAAATCTTTGACAAGCATGACATGCACAAGAAGAAAAAGGAAGCAATAAAACCTGGCAGCTATATAGAAATAAACATTGGGACAGAAGAAGTCCCAAGACTCATAAAAATCGGAAAGGGTACTTCAGAAAAAGAAAGAAAACAATTAATAAGTCTGGTAAATGAGTATAGGGATGTATTTGATTTTACATATGATGAACTCAAAGCTTATAAAGATGATGTATTTCAACATACAATCCCACTCAAAGAAGACACAAAACCTTTCCGACAGAAACTTAGGCGAATAAATCCTAAGTTGGCACCTTTGATTCAGGCAGAACTAAAGAGAATGTTGGATGCTGGCATCATTGCACCAACAAGACACTCTGCATGGTGTTCTATCTTGGTGGTAGTTAGAAAGAAAAATGGGGCAATAAGACTATGTATAGATTTTAGAAATCTAAATCTTGCATGCATTAAGGATAACTACCCCTTACCCAATATGGAAACTCTTTTGGAAAGAGTTATTGGGTCAAAAATAATGTCCATGTTACATGGTTTCTCTGGATAAAATCAAGTATTGGTGAGGAAAGAGGACCAACATAATACAACTTTCACCACACCATGGGGTACTGTTATCCCCGATATCTAGGGATAACTAGGATATCATGTCTCGAGGCCCACGTGGTCCTAGACATGGAGTACCGAGAACGGATTGACTTGAGCATGGCCCTGGAGGGCCCATATTTCTTCTTCTCAGCCATATTTGTCCTGTCAGCAGTAGCAGCATCCATCACCACCGGCCTGGGCTTGCATCGAAGAGGACTCTTGCTCCATGAGGTAATTGGTCCGAGGTATCATGGTATGT
>CBVK0101536783.1:0-10944 GCA_900067695.1 Picea abies | reverse complement strand
AGGGATAACACATGGGGAACACCTCCCAAGGTACACAAATCAACAAGAATACCTACCTACCTGGTACCTTGTTTTTCCCCTAGAAAATAGCCAACACAGTAGGAAGGATTTTAGCAAGATATTGGATAAACTCAATATCATATTGGTGTCGTAGACTAACAAGAATAGCTCATTCGCAGATAGAATGACCTTAATACACTCTATACTCTCTGTTATCCCTATATATCAAAGCTCTAGTCTAAGGGCACCAGCCTTGGTGCTGATGGATATAGAAAGAATTCTCAAGAACTTCTTATGGCAAGGGTCCTCAAATGAAAGGAAAAGGAACCTTCTTGTTGTAAACCTAATCCGTTAGGGTTATGGTATTTTGCATGTATTTTGCATTATTCACTTGAGAAGGATTATGAAAAGTCACAAGTGAATAGGAACTATTATCGGGAGTCCAAGAGACCTATTGGAAGATGAATCCAAAGGTCATAGATGAGTCCAAGAGACCTATTGGAAGCTGAATCCAAAGGTCATAGATCATGTATTTATACGTGTATCATATTAATAATGAATCCAAAGGTCATAGATCATGTATTTATACGTGTATCATATTAATAAAATGTATTCCACACTGATCTACATTTGTGTGCATTCTAACAGTGGTATCAGAGTGCCTATAGTTCTCGAGGCCTGAGTTAAGCAATGGTAGTTGTCCATAGCATCTTAGTTTAACTTCACTAGTCTTCCTCGTGCAGAAATGCCTCTGTCTCATTTATTCCCTTGGGTGTTTTCATTCTCCTGCAGAAACGTCTCTCTGCCTTCTGTCTTTCTGCAAGTCAGTCTGTCCATCTGCCTGCATTCTGTTTATTCCCAGATATCAGCAGGGTAGCAGCAGAGATCCAGAATAGCCATGGCCTTTCCTTACTAATGTAACAGGCGGCTAGGAGAAAAATCAGAAAGAATAGCCCAAGCATGATGCTTTTCCATCTCCACTTGTCAACTTGTTCTGAAACTGAGAGGGCAATAGAAACTATGTCCGTCTTAGCAGTAAAATGCTTAAGTCCAAGGATGCCTTTGAGCTGTTGAAGGGACACAATAGTGGCTACACCTGCCATGAATCCCACTGTAGTTGCGTGGGAAAGGATGTCTATGATGAATCCTAACCTAAATATGTCAAAGGATGCTTGAAAAACACCAGCAAAGAAGGTGGCAGTCGTCGCCAAATGTACATAGAAATCGGGGTTATGTATCAGCAAGACCTCATGGCTGAGCATTGAAGCAAGAAGAATCGACACAGTGGTGATTGTGCCTACTGCAAGATCCCTTGAGCTCCCCAATATTGCATATATTAGTGGAGGAACAAAGCTCAAATCTTTGTATTTGCAGTCAAAGTCCAATACCCTAAGGTATATTCTTCACTTTTTGGCTCTGTAATTGTATTTCTTAGGTGTTGCAATTATATTTTTACTCTCAGAGCAGTGCAGCAAAAGCTTTCTAAAATTTGTGTATCTGTGAGTGGCCAACACACGATATTGTAGAACTTTTACGTTGATTATGCCTGAGTCTACAAATAAGACAATGGGTTTAATTCAGTCTTCATGATATAGCACATTTGGATCTGATTATTTCTCCAATTTTCTTGTGAGAGGCTACCTCACCAATTTGCCATAGAGTAGTGCGGACATAATGAGGATGTTGACTAAAGTGTCTCTGTTGACTACAACTAGAAATCTGCAGTTTGATACTGTTTTGCAATACCAAAATATGCTCTTCAAACTTTGCTCACTCTCCTCTATGTACCATCGAGCGTTTCCAACTCAAAGATGCAGGGAAATCAATCCCAGGATACTTGTCAAGTGATCCATCCTCTAGGGTTCAATTGTTGTGCAAGAACTCAAAGCAGAATGCAAGGCGAACTTCAGAGAAATTAAAAACTCAGACCAATGGATTGTATGTCCAAACCCGATAGGGAAGAGGTGATGGAAAGCTTGCATAGCAAACATTAATGTAATGCAGAAGGCTTATGAGAGAGCCTTGACCACAAACACTAGCGTTCAGAAAGCCACTAAAGTGATTTGTACAGCCTGCATATAGCTATACAACCAACAAACCCTCACTTTGCACATGTTAATTTTCTAATCCTAGTGCCTAGATAAATTATCTACTTGTGATTTTCTTGCTGAAAATTAAATTGCAGCTCACAGAATAAAATACACTCACTGGAATAATTAACTGAAATAAACAGCGGAAGCAAATGAAACCAATTTCACAATCACACATACACAACCAATTTTCTGCCCTTCAAAATCAAATTTTCATTAATAATGATTCCAAGCTTACAAGGGCTCCCAAACTGGGAAAATCTGCACACTGAGAAAAGAGACTAAACTACAGCCAAAACCTTGCCGCCCAGCACCTATGCACAGAATTGTACGACCTGTCAATCGCGTACTCGTGCCTGTGCAGTTTGCCCGGCATGTACCCATGCCCTGGACAATATGTACAGAGTGTACCCACGGCTGTGCATGTTGCTTCACATATCTGTGCCCTGTACAGCCTGTCCAACACGTACACTTGAGCCCTATATGTTTTGTACTATGCATACACCCACGCCCTGTACGTTTCGTACGCCGTGTATAAACTGTAGTTGCGGCTATACCTGTTGCCCAGATCTGCATATACAGACTGCCCAGATCTATCCTTGCTATCAGATCTGTCTGCTACTGCCCACTTGCTCCCTTCTCTTTTGGACTTGAGTAAAAAGTCCTTTGCTTGCTCTCCTTGTGAGTCACTAACTATCAACCCTTACTTGTGTTGATGGTGTGTGTCTTCTCCTTTCACCTTGGCTTCCTTTTATAACATTGAATTGAATTCCTAACCCTAATCTCCAAAGTGATTGATGGTTGAGATTAGATCTCACTTCACTTGAGATCAACGGTTGAGATTAAGTCTAAATCACTAATGCAATTAAATTACATTTTATTAAACTTTTCCTAACTCGATAACTAAAAAGTCATTCCCTTTAATAATTCCTTTAATGAAAGTGAATTTCCAAAGTTCATGAAAGGTCCTTTGGACGACTTCCACACGTCCAACACTAGACCTGTGCGGAAGTACCTGTTTGATGCTACAAACATCAACAGCACACAGTCCTAAAGCCATTGCAAAGTAGTGGAAATTTGTGAAGGTCATGGAAGGAAAGAAATGACACCAATATTCTAAGGGATAAAATTTTCCGATTGCATTGAACAAATTTCAGGTCTATTCCGGACCAACACAACAAGCTTTATGTCGTTGGAGATCAACCTTGAAGATCAATTCAACTCCAAAATCAAGAACTTGCAAATAGTCTTTTTATTCACAGTACAAAATCGAATTTCTCCAACTTGAATCACAACTCCAACAAGATGAAATACAACAAAAGAATCAACATTTTGAACTAGTCTTTGTTCAGAACAATTCTCTTTTTGAATTTGAGAATGATTCCTATCGGAGCAAGCACATGATCAAATTAGTGACGCCACTTCAGAAGCAGATTCAAATGAAGACGATGTTTGTCATAAACAAGTTCCGCTTTCAGTTTCCAAGCCCATCATCAAACCTTGGGAAGAAATCATCAACAACAAGTGTTGAACAGGTCTTGGATACAAAATGGAAGTGACTTCTCACATTCCAGATTATTCCAAACCAATCCAGTTCTGGAGTGTTGGATTCCTTCAAGAAAATTCATCTTCACCTGCTCCAGTTCAAGATCAAATTCCTAAATGCCAACATTGTCATCGAGTAGGCCACATAGAGGATCAGTGTTTTGATCTTCATCCTTGTGAGCATTGTGGAAAGCATAATCATCCTTCGGACAGATGTTCCAAACGTAAGAAACCTACAAGAGTAAAGAATCGCTATGGGTGGATCACTTCTTGGCAGTGGTCATCAACAGCTAAGAAGATATATTGATCATACCAAAGAATTCATTCTCGAGTATTGAAACATCTTGCAATGGAAAGATTTTCATCTTCTCACCTTGTACCTGGCAAGGGGGGATAATATCAGTGATTGACAGTCAAGCTTCATGTTTCAAATTCCTATCAATTGAGCAAAAACAAGAGAGCCAGAGTCAGAGCCCTATTCCATCAACATGATTTGGTTTGTGGTCTTCCTTAAACCACCATTTAATAGAAGTCTTACAGCTTCTGCAAGACAACAGTTTGTGGTCTTCTTTAAACCACTATTTGAGAGCACTTCCAATTAGCAGAAGATGCCAGCTTCTAGCTAAATTAGGAAATGTTCTGGGAACCACTGAGCCTTAGAACCAAGTTCAAGAGTTTGTGGTCTTCTTTAAACCACCATTTCAGAGAACTTCAAATTAGCAGAAGACATCAGATTCTAGCTAAATTAGGAAATGTTCTGGGAACCACTGAGCCTGATAGCCAAGTTCCAGAGTTTGTGGTCTTCCTTAAACCACCATTTAGTAGATGGCATCAACTTCTACTAGCCATTTGGATTGTGGTCATCCCAAAACAACCAAATTCAGAGAGCACATTCAGCCATTGGTAATTGTCTACTTCCATATTTCAACTCTCTACTTGGACTCACATACACCCCTTTGGATTAAGGGGGGAATGTTGGAAACCTAATCCATTAGGGTTATGGTATTTTGAATTATTCACTTGAGAAGGAATATGAAAAGTCACAAGTGAATAGGAATTATCATCGGGAGTCCAAGAGACCTCTTGGAAGATGAATCCAAAGGTCATAGATCATGTACTTAAACGTGTATCATATTAATAAAATGTATTCCACTCTGATCAACATTTGTGTGCATTCTAACACTTCTGAATAGGAAGCAAGTCACCATTCCTAAATGAGCAGGACATCCAGGCCTTCAAAAACCATAACTTGTCAATAAAATGTTGCAAAGGTTTATTGTAGATTTTTTCAAACCAGTCAAGCCTTCAGAGTAAGATTCTCAAAAAGAAATATCTGGGAAGTAGAGACCCGATCTCTTATAGGACATATAAATATGCCTAGGGGATCTAGTATCTAGAATAGACTTATTAAGTGCAAGGAAGTGATAGACAAACATGTTGTTCGGCATGCAAACAATGGCAACAAGGCCAGAGTTTGGAAAGATGCATGCACAGGCCATCAACCCCTTATATATTTTCAGTCTCTGAAAAGAATCAGAGAGAATATGATTAGGGAAGGATGGTCCAAAATGAAGGACTGCTTGCCTCAAACCCCTGTGCCAAACTCAGGTGGAACCCTCTTTGAAGTAAGTGTAAGGAACCTTTGCTATGGCCCACCAAAATGCAAGCAGAGGAAGTTGACACCATCAAGCAACACCATAGATCAATAAGCTATGATGACGAAGACTGACTCTGCTGGAACTCAACTCAATGAAGGGCTATCCAAGCTCTGAAGGAGGAACAGCACTTATCAAAAGACCCTGCATCAAAGAAAATATGGAATCTAGGAAGATTGCAAAAACATTGCAGCTTTTATCTGGCTGGCAACCAAAGGAAAAATACTATCACAGGTCATTTTAAAGCAGAGAGGATTTCAAGGCCCCACCAGATGTAATGGTTGTTGTATAGCTGAAGAAGGCTCTGATCAGATACTCATTACATGTCCAGTAGAGAACGAGGCATGGGCATCATGTTGTATACAATTTGAAAAATCTCCTCCTGTGAAACAATGATCAATCTGTAGTAGAAACTCTAAGCACATGGCCGAAGCCATCATGGATTTGGAATATAAGCTCAGGTTGCATCCTCTGTGGTCTTTGGAAAGCAGGGAACAGATAGATATTTAATAAGAAGCCAATTAATGCTGAAAAATTTTGGGCAGGAATCCAAACGATGAAAGCTTAAATAGAAGAGGAAGATGGAGTAACCAATCCCTTCAAAAATTGGGAATTTTAAAACAACTTGGAAACTGCAGCAACCAAATAACTTTTCCAGTTCCATTAAAGGACAACAAATATGGAGCCCTTTGAACACCCAAATTCTCTGGATTCCTCATAAGGATGACTGATTGAAGTTAAATTTTGATGAAGCAGCCAGGAGAAACCCTGGACTGGCTGGGTTTGGCAGGGTCCTGGCAAATAAGGAGAGTGAGATATTATATATCTTTCACAAGTTCATTAACAAAGCTATGAACAATCAGGCTCAGGCAGAGGGCCTTGTGCAAGGAATCAAACTATATGTTAGATATGGTATCCAATCCATTATAGTAAAGAAAGATTCAAAACTTCTCATATTGTAAGGATTTGTTTTGGTAAACTGTGTAACATATTTTTGCACCCAACATTTCAGTTGAACACCCCACCCATAATCAGGGGCAAACAGCAGGAGAAAATAAAGAGAACATTCTTGCAAATGAGGAGGAAATGCCA
Organism: Picea abies; assembly: GCA_900067695.1. Lineage (NCBI taxonomy): Eukaryota > Viridiplantae > Streptophyta > Pinopsida > Pinales > Pinaceae > Picea > Picea abies. The sequence continues at coordinate 4,562 of CBVK0101536783.1, read as the reverse complement.
AATATATAAAAGAATGACAAGTAAGAGCAAGGCTGTTGTGAGCAGGAGCAAAATGCCAATTTCCAAAAGACTCCAGGAGCGAAGCATCCCAGGAGCATTTTATCAGATAGATATTTGAATATATTTTGATGCATACATATTCAAAAAAAGCATGAAGAATGTCAAATTAATTACAGAAAATATGAAAACATATATTTTTGTGCTAATTGTAGACAAATACTACATTTTTAAAAAGCTAGAAATGTAATCCATAGTAGATTAATGATAATCTTTAAATAATCAACTACTTAATACACAAACAACATCAACCGTCTAGCAGTTATAACATTGTCATCAAATGATCAACCACAACATCAACCTTCAAGTTTGAAGTTCCAACAAACTGTAACAGATGACATCAACCATGAAATGACACAGGGTAAAATGACCAAAGAATTGTAATACACAATCAATACTTCAAACTTGAAATAGGCCATAATAAAGACAAATAATTCTAAGTTCTAGAATCTAAACTATAAAAGACAAATAACTCTACTATCTCCTAAACTTTCCTCTTGCGCAACTTCTAATTTATTTTCCCATGGTTTAACAACAGGAGTAGTAGGACCTGTAGTGGAACATTGGGACAAGCACCACCACAAGCTACACGGCCCCCACACAGCAGTGAAAGATGTGAAGCTAAAGGTGCTGCATCTAAAACCCTGCTATCGCTGACAATGGTAGTGGATGGGGCTGGCATCTCTACTGCATGATCCACGTCATGTGTCCCATCAGCCAAAAGTTCAGCCTCCAAGCACTCTAAAGCTATGGTTTCATCCTCCAAATTATTCTCCACTGGATTGTTGTCTCAAATCATATGTGTTTTATCATTCTTTGCCACCTCACAATAATGGAACAACAACCTCAAGTTGTAGTGCACATCAACCAAGCTTTTTGTCTTGTGTGCATTTAGGTGGCTTCTCTTCACATTGTGGATAAGTTGTAGGTGTTCCAACACCTCTTTGCAGAACAAGTGGTCACAACCTGTGAAAGTACCTCACTACCAATTTATGTAGTTCTGTGGTAGACCTCCCATACATGTTCCACCATTCTATACAATTCATCTTATTTCAATCTTTGACTGCATGAGAAATAGCAAAGACTCCATGGCCATTGATGTACAAGCTCAATTTGCTTCATACTGGATCACACTCAGCATCATCAAGGACCAGCATATCTAATGTAGTCATTTACCCATGTTGAACCTCTAGATCTGTGTGTGGTTTTATCTTAACCCCACCCCCAGGCATTAATTGGGCCAACCATGATGCAGAATAATATTTTGGTGTGCATATGCCAAGGCATAGAGTGGAACATTTAGATTGTCTCACCTTTTGACCACAGGTTTACAAATATGATCATACAAGGTCACATCTTTCCGCTCAACAATGTCTTTGATTTGGCCTAGCATGTTGTACATTTATTCATTCACCTCCCCAATCAAAGGCTAATTTGAATCTATAAAACAAATCATATTATAAATGGGCTTGGTGAACTACAACGCATACCTAACTTATGCCCAAAACTAACCGTGAATGTCAATTTTCACATGCAACTCTATGTGACTAATTTCAGATCTGAAAATTACTTCCAAGTGATCAAACAGTAAACCCTAGCTGTTATCACTGAACAATTTTACACTGGAATTATTGACTGAAAATTATAGCAGTGGAAACAATCAAGATCAGAGATGAATCATCAATGCACATGAGACACAAAATTTATGTTCTATAACTTTGTCAAACTCAGAAATTCTGAGAAAAAAACCAGCCCTCCCAGTTGACACAGCTGACACAAAATTTACCAAAAATCTGAGGACAACCTTGTCCTCTGAAAACCACAAATCAACAAACCAACATCAGCAAACTTTGTTGCAACTGCCAATACCTGCAGCTACCGAACTGCCACCTACAGCTACAGAATTGCCACTTCCTGTAGCAACTGAACTGCCACCTACAGCTACAGAATCGCCACTTCCTACAGCTATCAAACTGCAGGTCATAAAAGTACGTCAATGGGACTGAAGAATACAGCAAGTATGATTATAATGTGGGAGTGCAAGCACAACTCCTAGAGAATGCCAAAAATAACATAAAGAAAGAGTCTGTCAAGAGAGAGAGAGTGAGAAAGGGATCTGTCAATGAGGCTAACGATGTTAAGGTCTCTCGTGTCTGATAGTCGAGGGCAAGGGGGGCAAACTGGGCAATGGCTCATTGTTAGAGTCCTTTGGAACCATCATGGGGTCCGGTTATGTGATCTTCGGAGGGGTGTAGGAGAGGGGAATACTCCTAGCATCCGAGGTTGAAAGAAAGAAACTCTGGATAGATCTTTGGCTGCTCCTCTGGATCTGGGAGGTAATCTGACGGACGAGAAGCACCCTGCTCTAGATCCGTCTGGAGTTGATCCCTCTAACTCTCTGAGGGTGTATGGACTGATGTACAATTCGGCACCTCTGAACCAGTCTCGATGATATCGGTCAGTCTCCCAGGGGGGGAGGTTGAGAAGAGACACGAGGTCTCACCAATTTGTTGTCTGGTGCACGAGGAGACGAGTACAAGTGAGCATGACGCAAGCAAGCGTGACAAGTGACAATCAAAAATGGGTAAAGGAGGAAATTGTTTGCAAAACCCTAATCAAGAATTAAAGAATTACAGAAGTCATTACATGATTTGGATAATTTGGTTGTTACACTTCACAAGCAAATTGATTGGAAGGATAAATTAATTGAAGCATTTCAACTAAAATTAATTAAAAGGAGCAGAAAATTGAGAACACGGTTGATTTAACTTGTGATACAAATAACCTCCTACAGATGGTTGATGTTACTTGTGAGTCTGTGACACAAATGACTTAATGAAAATGATGGATGTTACTTGTGTGACACAGATGATCTGATGCAAATTCTTGATGCTACTTGTGACAAAAATGATTTAATGGAAATGATTGATAAAATTGCAACACAAGAAATGGTTGAAAATTCCATACCAGGTTATGAGATGGAATTATTCTTCAGTGATGAATTGATGAAGGAAAGTTTTGTTGAAGGTGAGTCACAAGCTGAAGCACAAGTGATAGCAACAGCAGTAAATGTGAATTTGTAGTTCACAAAAGAAAACATTTATGAAGAACATCAAGAAATACAAAATGATCTTTCCAGGACGATTGTCATACCTTGGAGAGAAATGCAATTCAACAAGAATCAGCATGGCTTAGGATATGACAAAGGCAGCAGCTTTCATATTTCGGATTACTCCAAACAAATTCAGCTTGTGAGTGCAGGATTTCTTGAAGAAAATTTGAAGGCTCTAGAAGTTAATGAAGAAGATAAGAATGTTGATGATATAGTTGATGATAAAAACATCGAGCAAATTCTTGATAAATACCAATATTGTCATAGAATTGTCCATATGGAGACAAAGTGTTTGGATCTCCATCCTTGTCTTCATTGTGGGAAGACAAATCATCATTCGGACAAATGTTGAAAGAAGAAGGATACAAAGAAAAAAGTTCATTATGGTTGGATAACTCGTTGGTAGTGGAAATTAAAAGCCAAGATGTTGAATAAGTTTTACTGTCGAGTTCAAACACAGGTAAATACAAATTTGCATGAAGAAATCACAAAAACAAAAGGATTTCAAATAGTTGTTCCAAATGAAGATTGTGGGCATGATTGGGGCCCAATTCTACATGTATTTTGAATTAAAACATGAGTCACAGATGGAACTCTCAAGGGGGGGACTATATTGTGAAAATGGTTAGTGGTCAACCAAAACCACATTGATAAAATTGGTTAGTGGTCAACCAAAACCATCAAATACAATGATGAAAGAGCTATTGAAGAAGAATCTGAAGCTCAAGCTTGGGTCCCTTACACATACTTCTCACCTTGCACCTAACAAGGGGAAATATCAATGATGATAGTCAGACTTTAAGTTTCAAAGTCCTATCAATCAAAATTTAATCAACACTTGGGAATTCCAACATGGCAAGTGGTCTCCTCAATAGGATATCTACAATTAAACCAACTTCAATCAATCATGTTGTTCGACACATAATTGTCTAAATTCAAACAGCACTTCAATGATCCTATTTGTTCATTGATGGCAATATGGTGATCCTATTTGTTCACCAATCAACAGGGGAATGTTCAAACATGGCAATTGCTCACTTCCAAAATTTCTATTCTCTTTCAAAGTTCATTTCAGACGAACTATTCAACATCCAAATTTGGCAATTTTTCAAGCTTATTTTCATTGATGCTTAGTTCAAAAGTTTTAGATTATAGATTAATATGATACCAATTTTTGCACTAGTTCATGTTGCCTTACTAGTATAATTATTCAGACTTGTGATTGAAGGGGGGAATGTTAGACTATGAGTCCCTAAACAATCACAATGTCTTAGATCACATTTTTATAAGTTGTTATCCTTATCTATTGATGAGTTGTCGATGTGTTTGTTAGAAAAATAGGTGTGCTCATTTCACCATAGAAAATATAGCAATATTGTCACCCAACCATAGG
>CBVK0101536778.1:0-15268 GCA_900067695.1 Picea abies | reverse complement strand
CTCCAAAGTGGTCCCCTTATGGTGAAAGCCCTCACGGGAAGACGCTTTGCAGATTGAGTTATCCTAGAAGAATGGATGAAGGACCCATGCTTGAATGTGGAATAATGACATGAAGATCAGTGAATTTGTTAGTGAAACTATCCTATATGGATATTGCTTGTCATGTCATTTCCGAAGGTATGTGGAACGTCACATAACTCCTCACGGTTTGAGAGTTATGGCCTTACAAAGTTGAAGGACCCCCATATGAAGGCTTGAATCCCCCAAAGGTCAAAGAAGTCAAAGTGCCTTAAAAGAAGAAATCATTATTTAAATGATAAAGTAAAGTGACTAAGACAAGAAGAATATTTAAATGATTAAGTGAGGTGACAAAATCAAGAAGGAATATTTAAATGATAAAGTAATGGAGAACTTTCTATTTATGGAAAGTGGTTTACCCTAAAATAAGGAAAATAGGTTAAATGATCTAGAAATGGGTTAAGTGACCTAGAAATGGGTTAAGTGACATAGAGGATGAAAGTATAAATAATATAGCAATGGTCTCTTGATAGATATCTTTTTTGTGGATCAATGGAGAACTTCTTGCAAGAGCATTTTTGGTGTGGATCTCTTGATCATGATTGAAGATCTATTATGAGAGATAGGAGATCGGGAGGATCTCATGGACACATTGAAGTTTCGGAAAGTCTGTGATCATGATGGCGAAATTCTCGTAATTATAGAAAAACCCTATTTTCTGAGGCGTACATGGGTTGGTGCTGAGGGTGTGAGCCGAGTCTTGCATTATAGAGCTGGTGCTCTTGTAGATTTGTACTATATTTAGTTGTTGCTGAAAAACCCCAAGGATTGTAGTTTGTAATAAAAATAAAATTGTACATACATCTTGTGTTCTTTGTGTTCCTTGTCGAGATGATTTGTTGTTGATATATTGCTGATATATGTTGTTGATATATGTTCACATCTAACTGGTTATAAATGACAACAATAATTAATGTGTTAATGATGATTGCTAATTTATGAATTTTGTGTAAGAGGGAAGTTTGGGAAAAAGATCCCCACACTCATTCACCGCCCCTCCTCCCCTCCTCTCTAAGTGTGGTAGGTGTGTCCAACAATTGGTAGCAGAGTGGGCCTTCACTACAAGCCTTACCAAGCTTGAAGGCGATCCATAGACACACAAATGGATGATGAAATACCAATCCTTGATGAGGAAAACTATTCTACTTGGAGAATAGAGATGAGAGTGTATTTGAAGACAATGGGAGCAACTATTTGGAAGGCATCCATTGGTGGATCAGTTCCATTGAAGAACAAGTCAAAGTTTGCAGCTCAAGAGAAGGAAAGAAGAATGATGCATTGGCTCTCAACACCATTCTTAGTGGACTCTCAAGCTCTATCAAAGAGAGTATGGGACAATGCACTTCTGCCAAGGATATATAGCTAAAGCTAGAGGAGCCATATCAAAGCAAGAAGGAGAAAGAAGATATTGAAGACCACTCCATCAAGATTATCAAAGGTAAAGAATAATCAAAAACCCTTGATTGTATTATTTCTAGATGTGATCTTGAAAACATTTCAAATGAAGACAAAGAATCAAGTGATGATGTTAGCACAAATGAAGATCTTGGAGACATTTCAAATAAAGGCAAAGAATCATGTCATAATGTTGGCAAAAAGGAAGACCTTGGAGATACTTCAAATAAAGGTAAAGAATCTCCAAAGACTCTTGATTGCAATAATTCAAAATATGATGATGTTGAATTTTTCTCAAGTGAAGAAGATGATCTAGAAACAATTTGTGTAAAGTTTGATGGTAATTATCCCATGGAAAGAATAGAAGAAGATCTATTAGAACTTCAAAAAGAAGTTGAAGAGGGTTTATATAGATATAGAAGTGATCATTTTTATACACACTATAACTATCTTTCGGATAACACTAAGAAGTTTCTTAGGAGAAGTCAAAGGCACATCTTGAGGTTAAAATGAATTCTCAAAGAACAAGAACAGAGCAATAAGACTCAACTAGAAGAAAAGGAAGAAGAAATTGCAAGACTTAAGAATGAAAAAGAATATATGAAGGTAGATGATGAGATTAGCAAAAGTTTTGAAACTGTTGTCCATCTCAAGACCCAAATTGAAGAAGCCAAAAGGATAGAGGAATTATTGAATAATCAAATAAATGAAAAGAAAGAGTCATGTTGTAAGTTAGAAGCTGCAATTTTTGACCTTAGAAAGAAGGTAGAGAAGTCAAACAAATTCTTGAATAGTTCACAAATCTTGGATGAGATCTTGGAAAGTCAAAGATCACCATATGATAAATCAGATCTTGGATACAAAAAAGAAGCTACACATGCTGAAGCAAGCACCTCAAAGAAGCATGAGGTAAGTCAATCAAATAAGGAAGACAATGTTACAAAGCAACCATCTACACAAGGCAAAGAAAATTTCAAAAGAACAAAGCAAGGAAGACATCAAGAAGTTATCTTTGGGACACCAAAGCAAAGGTATGAAAGTATTTTTCATGGGAATTGTTATTCATGTAATGAATATGGTCACAAAGCTTTTGAATGTAGATCTTATGAAAGAAGATATAATGAAAGATTTCATAACACCATAAGGTGTTGGAGATGTGATAAAGTATGACATATTGTTGTTCACTGCAATTCCATGAGATGCTACAACTGTAGTGGATTTGGCCACAAATCCCAGGAGTGATGGAACACAAGAAGAAAGTCCATAATGAGTACTTCACATAGCATGGCTAGAAGAAGGAATGAGGTAAGAAAGGGAGACATATTTGAAAAGATGGATGCTCATAGCTCAAGTTCTGAGGAGCAGGGACACCTACAAAAGTGGGTGAAGAATGTAGAGCAACCAGAACATAAAGAAAGTCTGATGGGAAGCTCAAGTATGTCATCTACTGAGGTATACATCGGTGAAAATGGTATCAGTCACATACATACGCAGGCTGACCTTGTATAGGTCACGTACATACGCAAGCTGTCTATGCAACAGGCCACGTATATGTAAAAAATCCTTGGGAAAAAGGGCAATGCACAGGGGTTGCATATTGATGTGACGGTATAACTCTGTGATGCAGGGTCTAAAATTGTTTGTTGCAGGTTCTCATGATTCTATATTAGATTATGTAAGGTGATGATGTAAAATAAAATCTTGGGTGCATGGCACTAACCCATGGGTATGTATTGATGCATTTTCTATTGAAAGAACAATGCTAGTTATAACAATGAAGTTATGGAACCTTAGTTATGTGATATATCTTGATGATGTATTGGAAGCTTACTTGTTGGAAAACTTGATGCATGCATTTGGAATTTGGATGGGCTACATATTGGGACATGTAGTTGGTGAGTTGATGAGGTGATCATGTTGTACATCATTGATGATCTATAGTTGATGCATGATTGGTACATTGTTAGAGGCACCTACTAACAGTTTGATTAGCACATATTTTATGGAGGATTTGACATACATGTATGGGGATTCATCATATTGTGGTATTGGTGCATGGTGATGTACTTTATTAGTACAAGTAGTGATACATGTTGATGTACATAGTTGGTACACTCATAGATGGCATTGGTATTACTTGATTAGCACAACAATTGGTATTTTTTTGAGATACATGATTATGGCACTTGGTTCATGGTAGAGACATATCATGAGTTATATGACACATGGTTTGCATATTGATAGATGCACATGGTTGGCATATTGGTGGATGCACATGGTTTTAATATTGGTAGATGCACATGGTTGGCACATTGGTGGATACACATGGTTGACATATTGGTAGATGCACATGTTGGAATGTTGATAGAGGCATATGATTGATACATTCCATGGATGATATCTTTTGGCACATTGTATGATATTGATGTACATGGTTGATGTAAATAGGTGTTGTGCATGATGAGCACACATTTTTGGTTCAGGATGTACTGGGTTGATATTTTGCTCATGATTCTCCATTTTATTATTGACATATCTTTTGCTTCATGATGCTTGGTATGGAATGATTTTGATGCATGAACAAGTCCAAGGATCGTCATATGGTAGCATATTATTCATCTTGTAGAGAATATAGGGGGAGACATACCCTTAGGGGGAGTCATTCTTCTTCCCATGATTATAGGAGGAGATATTTATGAGATGTGTAATGTCCCCAAGGTCTATCCCTATTGTAAATCTTGTTTATGAAATGAATTGTAAATATGTTTTATAGGCTGGTGAGTCGAGTTTATATAAGCTAGTGGGATTATGTGATTGTTAAGTCAGAGAGCCTAATTGTGGAAGGCCAAGAGCCTGATTTTTGTACTTGTATTTATGCGGAACGGTAGTAAAATATAAACACCGCCACGTGCAGATCGACCACGATGAATGAGTGATGGGGGACTAAGCTTCCATAGAGTGGGCAAGGGATTAGGGGCTGGAAGGTGAAAAAAGGGGCTAAGTGTGGATCCTAGGGGCTAAGCCTAAGGGATTAAGTCTTGGGAATAATATTTTAATATTATTCCAAAGAGACATGTGAAAATATATGTTTTTATCCCAAGTTCTTTTGGAAGTCATGGGGGACTAAGCTTCCACAAAGTGGGCAAGGGATTAGGGGCTGGAAGGTGAAAAAAGGGGCTAAGTGTGGAGCCTAGGGGCTAAGCCTAAGGGCTTAAGTCTTGGGAATAAAATTTTAATATTATTCCAAAGAGACATGTGAAAATATATGTTTTTATCCTAAGTTCTTTTGGAATGACATGTGACTTCCAAATGGTGGGAGGAACGCATGTTGATGGAACACATACAGTTTCATGGATGATAAGTGTCAACACAAAATCATGCAAATATAATGGATGAGATGAGCCGTGAGGGGGTTCCTCCTCCATTCTACCCGAACTTCTGAATGGTACATCCGATCGGACCTCTGGAAGAGACTTCAGGCAATTTGGAAACCGTGGGGAAAAGTCTGTGTTGATTGTGGGGATAGGCTGTGATGATTTCTGGAAAGCCGATGCATCCTCTGTCTAAGAATATCAAGCCTATGTGTGGAGTCTCTGTCCAAAATCCATAACCGTGAGACCATTCCGTCATTGTTGATCTTGTTGGAAAGCCCATGTATGTTTTCCCCATTGGCTGTTGTGGTCACGTAGTGATGGAATGCATGTGGCTGGTTGGCCAGTTTGTACAACACTCTCTCCAGGTGAGAGAGGTGATTGAAGTTGGAAGAACAAGTTGCTTGGCCTGTGATTGATTCTCTCCAGGTGAGAGAGTGCGCAGAGGAAGGAGAGAACTCCTGGAAGGAACCTTGTAGCTGTCACAAAACTCGGAGACTTCCGATCCGGTCTATTGCTGAAACCCAAGGCAAGGGAGGTTAGGAACGGAAGGATTGTCTAGGTGACAGAGAAGGTGTATACTCCTAGGGTGGAACATGCATGTGGGGAAGGAAAGTCTGTGGGAAGTGAGTATGAGTGGTTCCTGGGAGAGAATTCCTTCCTTGTGACTGTGTGTTTTCCCTGTAACCTTAGCCTAGCCTAGGATTCTTTACCTTGGGGTGGAGTTTAGTCTCAGCTCGGGGGTGACCTACTACCGATCTTGATGAGCAATGTGGTCTAATGTTGGGAGGTTCGTGGAAGGACTGCCCCTGGATGGTGGAATTACCACCGTTTTCAAAGATAAGTAACATATGATGTTTCAATTATGTTTCTGCATGTTTGTGTATTTATAATTATCATGTATTATGTTGTGCATATGAATTAATGTTAAAGCCATTGATTATTTATAATAGCAGTAATTCTTATGCTTATTCTGAGTTTAAGTGTGTTTCATTTGCTTGAAAGCATGTCATATATATAAATATATAATTAAGCATGAGATTTTTATTCCGCGAAGTAGCTCCTGCTCGACCTGGGAAAGGGGGCGTTACAGTATGGTATCAGAGTGTCACAACTGAAACAGAAAGAGTGTTACAGTTTGGTATTAGAGCCAAGGTTTCAACACTGAGCCTATATGGGCTAGTTAAGTGGTCTTTGGACCGAGAGTTTGAGGAGAAATTATGTCTGGAGGACCAGTTTCGGACCTTTGAATGCTCCTGAGTGTCAAGGAGTTACTTGACCATGTTACCAAGCTCAGGAGGTGTAGCGGTGTTATGGAATCGCAGCTGATGTGGTATCTGGCCACCGGGAGAGAGGAATCCACACAAGAAGTGTTGGAGCCATAGGATCTGTTCAGGGAAAAGGAGAACCCTCGTGACCGTCAGATCTGGGAAACATGCGCAGGGTTTAAAAACCCTTTGGAGTTGCACAGGAAAGTGGAAATCGCGATATGTGAAATCCTAAATTCATCAAGACCGTCCATCGGGTAGGACACATGGCTGTAGAACAGTGTTTCGGCACCTGGAAAACCAAAAGGGAAGAACCTTGTTTTCGCAAGTCGCGAAATAGGAAACTCGAAATTCCGAAACAATCTACACCATAGATCGTAAGAAAGGAACTTGACCGTTGGATCAAGTGGAAGGGTAGACAGTAATTTTAGGATTTCGGCAAACGAAAGTTAGAGATGTGTGGTTGCACAAACTCTGATGCCTGAAACCCTGAAACGCCGAAAAGATCTACGCTGTAGATCTGAGAAAAGTCTAACCATTGGATTTTCCCTTTGGAATAGATGTGGACACATGGGTGTACCATGTGCCAGTAAGTCAAGGAGACAAGTGAGAGTGGTGGGACCCGATGATGTCACCATAGGTGACATGGACCCTCTGAAGGGTGCCACTCGCCACTGTAGATGTGGAGACAGTTGTGCTATGTGGGCCCGGAGGGTAAAGTAAATTAGGATTTCAGGATTCGCAAAGGAGGAGCACGAGGGCTCAACACTGCAACTCACGAAGTCATGAGTTGCGAGAGGTGATAGAACTTAGCCCTAGCCTACGGTTATATGTAGCAGGCACTAGCAAGGAGGGGGCCATATCGTATCGCATCTCGGGTATCGACATTTGGAGGAAGAGGAGTTGAGGGTCTTCGACTCACGAACTCGCGAGATCCCAAAGTTGCGAAAGGTGCCTTTGGTTATGAGGGTAGGGAGAAAGAGGGAGCTATCACCTGAAAGAAAGTATGAGAGTCTCGTGGACCGAGACCCCGAAACCAGAAGTCCCGAAATTTGCAGAGCCAAACAGAGCTCAGAAAACTTAATGGAATCGAAACATTTTTCTTGTTCATATTGGTTTATGAGTGTTGTAAGTTTCTTGAAGGTTTAAGGGCCTGAAAAAACTTCGGTTGATTGCACATTGTGTGTGCAGATTTCAATGAGTGTTAGGTCAACCGTGAATCTATGCTGAGTATAGAAATGGAAAAGGTACAGATTGCCTCTGAAACAGAGGACGAAAGGGTAGGAAGGAATGTCAACTTGGGAGTCGAAGGATCAAACTCTAATGGGCACGGAAAAGAGATAGATAAGGAAGGACATATGATGAAACTCATTGAAATGTTGCAGAAAGATGCCCAGGCTCGCCGAGATGATAGCCGAAAGCTCATGAGGGTCAGGGATCAGCAGGGAGAGTTCAACTTAAAAATGTTGAAGAGCCTAGAAAGAATAGAAAGGAAGTTGGAGAAGGGGAGTGTCTCAAGCAAGACAAAGAGTCACAGGAACCCTGAGAGAAGAATAAGATCAAGGAGTGGTAGAAAACATCATCATCGCTCCCCAAAGCATTCCAACATAGAAGCACATAGTAGTTCAAGCCCGTCCCCTTCTAGAAAACAACGAACATCTAGAAGGGATGAATTGAAAGGAGAGATGAATAAGATCAAACCTCCAATGTTCGATGGAGAACATAAGAAGGAGGAAGATGACAAAACCTGGTTGCTTGGCATGAGGAAATATTTCCAATTGCAGAATTATTCCGCTCATGCAGAAGGAAGAATTGTGATGTATCAACTAAAAGGAAAAGCATCCATGTGGTGGGATCAGTTTGTGCAAGTGCAACACATTAGAGAGAAAGATATCACTTGGTAAGATTTCAAGAGGTATTTCGAGAATAAATACCCGACCAAAAGATACTATGATAGAAAGATGAAGGAGTTCTTCAAACTCAAGTTGGGCAGCATGACCATCGATGAATACAAACGAAGGTTTTTGGAACTACTGAAGTATGTTCCGTTCATCAAAGATGAGGTTGTCAAAATTCAGAGATATCTGAGTGGACTACCACCTTCCATTGGTGACAAGATTCAGTATGATGATCCTAAGACTATGGAAGAAACAATAAGAAGGGATAAATGATTATATGAACAACAAAGAGAAAGGCCTACTTTTCGAAAGGCTTGGGATGATCAAAAGAAGTTCGGGAAAGAGCAGAGGCTGAAGGGAAACAAGCCTCCCTTTTTCAGAAACAGTCCTCAGGGACAACCATCCTTTAGAGAGCCCAAGAAGGCTAAAGTGGGTGAGCAAATGCTCAGACCGCCACTTATGGAGTGTTGGGGCTGTAAAGGGAACCATAGGTACAGGGACTGTCCCCACAAAAAAGATAAAGCGAGAACCGTCCACAATGCTCAACAAGTTGAAACAATGGAGGATATGGGCAGAAAGATGCCAAGGATCTACACAGCCCTGGACAACAAGCAAGCAAAGTTTCAATCGCACATGATTAAAGTGGAAGGTATGATCAACAACTAACCATTTATGATTTTAATTGATTCTGGGGCTAGCCATAGTTATGTAGATCCTAGGGTGGTGGGAAGTTTGCATTTATCAAAAAACAAACATGAAAAGTATTGGTTAGTGAAGTTGGCTATAAGAACCAAGAGGAAGGTCACTGAATTGGTTAAATCCTATTCAGTAGACATGAATGGATTGAGCACGAAGGATGAATTGAATGTTCTACTTTTAGGCTCTTACGACTGCTTAATTGGGATGGACTGGTTGGACCAGCACCATGCCCTCCTGGACTGTCATAACAAGAGGTTTACATGCCTGGATGAGGAGGGAAATTGGAAAACAGTCCAAGGAATTCCCAGAGTTGTGGTTGTTAGAGAAATATCAGCCATGCAACTAAAGAAGTGTTACTGGAAAGGTTGTCAATTGTTTGCAGCCTGTGTGGAGGAATCATCCAGAGATAAAGTCTCAAGAATTGGAGACCACAAGTACTCACAGAGTTCAAGGACGTATTTCAGGAGGTACCTGGACTACCTCCGAAGAGAGACATCGATTTTTCTATAAATCTGATGCCTGGAGCAACTCCAGTTTCGAAAGCTCCTTATAGAATGAGTACGCCAAAGCTGAAAGAGTTGCAATTGCAGATTGAAGAGATTTTAAAGAAGAGGTACATTTTCCCCAGCATGTCACCTTGGGGTGCCCCGGTCCTATTCGTGAAGAATAAGGATGGGACGTTGAGGCTATGCATTGATTTCCGACAGTTGAACAAGGTAACTGTCAAGAACAAGTATCCTCTGCCGAGGATCGATGATCTTTTCGATCAGTTGAAGGGTGCAAAAATATTTTTGAAGATAGATCTCAGATCGAGATATCACCAGGTACGAATAAAGGACGAGGACATCAGCAAGACCGCCTTTAGAAAAAGGTATGGTCATTACGAGTTCACAGTGGTGCCATTTGGACTGTCAAACGCACCTGTTGTTTTTATGTGCTTGATGAATGGTGTATTCAGGGACTATTTAGACAAGTTTGTCATAGTCTTCCAGGATGAAATCTTGGTGTATTCCAAGTCAGAGGAAGAGCATGAACAACACCTGAGACTAGTGTTGCAAGTGTTGATAGGACACCAACTATATGCTAAATTGAGCAAATTCTCATTTTACCAAAGGAAGATCAATTACTTGGGGCACATTATTTCAGAAAAAGGGATCGTTGTGGATCCTGAGAAGGTAGAGGCCATCTGAGAATGGTCAACGCCAAGGAATGTGGTGGAAGTCAGATCCTTTATGAGTTTGGTGAGCTACTACAGAAGGTTTATGGCAGGGTTTTCAAAGATAGCTCATCCTATCACTTCCTTGCAAAGGAAGAAGAAAAAGTTTCAGTGGAATGAAGAGTGTGAAGAGAGTTTCTAGTGATTGAAGCAACTGTTAACCATCACTCCAATCTTAAGGATTGTAGATCCAAATATGGATTTCTTGGTGTGCACAAATGCGTGTAAGGAAGGGTTGGGAGGAGTTCTCAGCCAAGATGGATTTGTAATCTATTATGAGTATAGGAAACTGAAAGAGCATTAAAAGAATTATGCCACTCATGATTTGGAACTGGAAACAATCGTCCATGCTCTGAGGAAATGGAGACATTACCTCATGGGAAGAAGATTTGAATTGAGAATAGACCACAACGGTCTGAAATATTTGTTTGATCAGTCGACTTTAAACACTAGACAAAATAGGTGACTGGAGTTTCTGTGCGAATATGACTTTGATATCAAGCATATCAAGGGGAAGGAAAACAAGGTGGCTGATGCACTCAGCAGAAAAGTGCATGACTTACATGCTACAATCATTAGCATGTACATGAATGATATTAAGGATAGAATTTTGGAAGCTGCAAATGCAGATTTGCAGTACAGAGATTTGGTAGCAAAGCTACAATAGAGTGAAAGGCCACAGAGAAAGGAAAGTTACACCTTGGAAGCTGATGGATTACTTCTGTATAAAGACAAAGTGTATATACCCAATGTCCAGGAATTGAAACTTGCGATTCTAAAAGAAATGCATAACGTGACTTATGCTGGACATCCTAGATATCAGAAGACTGTGGCAGCAGTCAAGAGCCTTTATTTTTGGCTGGGTATGAAGAGGGAGATCGCTAAATACATCTCCAGATGTATGGAGTGCCAGAAAGTTAAGGCGGAGCATAGGCACCCAGTAGGGTTGCTGCAACCTTTACCCATTCCTGAGTGGAAGTGGGAAGTGGTGATGATGGATTTTATTACAGAATTGACCAAAACAAGAAAACATCATGATTCGATCATGGTGGTGGTGGACAAGATTACAAAATCTGCCCATTTTATTCCATTAAAAACCACTCACAAGGCAACAAATGTTACTGATATCTTCTTAAAAGAAGTGGCATGCTTGCACGAAATTCCTAAGACGATTGTGTCTGATAGGGACACAAAATTCACCTCGAATTTCTGGAAAGGACTGTTCAAAGGATTCAGAACGAATCTGAATTTTAGTACAGTGTATCATCCCAAGTTTGATGTACAGACAAAGAGGGTGAACAGAGTAATAGAAGACATGCTGAGAATGTACGTGATGGACAAACCATCAAGATGGGAAGACTACCTGCATTTGGTAGAATTCGCCTACAATAATCGGTATCATGCATCATTGAAGATGAGCCCATTTGAAGCACTTTATGGAAGAAAGTGAAACACTCCAGTGAGATGGGATAATCCAGCTGACAGAGCAGTAGTTGGGCCAGAGTTTCTGAAAGAGATGGAAGACCAAATGATATTAAGAATTAAACAGAATTTGAAAGCTGCCCAGTGTTAGCTCCCAAGATGAACCCGTCCCTTTGGTCACATTTTTTGGTGGATAGCATGGTTATTGGTAGTCTCCTAAATTCATTTTTGAGTTTTTCAAGTTGCAAAACTTAGGTTTTGTTTTTTTTTTTAGGGAAAAAATGACCCATAAAAGTCTTCTTTTCAAAATTTTCATAATTCACTTTCAACAGCTAACGTGTGTCCAAAACATGAGTGTTAGCTGCGGAAAGTGGCGACTTTCAACAGCTAAAGAGCATCTCTCATAGGTCTGTGCGTTGTTGAAAGTGTTCAATTCCAAAATACCCAAAGAAGCAGTATCGCGGGTCGTGCGCTGGTGAAAGTGCAGACTTTCCACAGCTACGGAGCAGTTCTTGCGGGATCATGCGCTGGTGAAAGTGGTAAGTTTCTACAGCTGAGGGGCGTGTTCCACGGGTCATTGGTTGGAGAAAGCGAGAATCATGTGCACTTATCCATGTTTCAAAATCAAAACATGATATGATCAAATCAAGCCATGCGATCAGAAGGACGCGCTGGTGAAAGTGGGTAATAGTTTAAACTCGAGTTCTACGTCCCAGTCAGATTACATCTCGGATCCAACTCATAAACTCATGCTCCACAATCATGGCATCAGGGATGGCAAGTTCGAATTCAGTGGTGCAGGTATAGGGGATGTACCGTCGTGCTGACAACATCAAATCAAGACATTTCTTCCATATCACACCCTGTTCGTAGAGGTCTGTCAAAGTTTCAAATGTTTTAAAATAGAGCCAACTCCCGAAGTGCTTTCAACAACGCAGAACCTCGGCTCGAACAACAGTTGCAGGGGTTAATATACAGAATTGTTGGGATTTTCGAGCTACAAAATGGCGAGGAGACGTAGTGGTTCTCTACTTAGGAGAGAGCTGGATAGCCTGTCTTTTTTACAGACACATCCCAAAGTCCAGAAACATTTTTCAAACGTAGGGTGCATTGAATTCGTTGAGAGGTTGCAAAATGGTTGCCACCAGTCTACAGCAGAATCTTTTGCCAAGACTTTCGATGGGAACAAAGCTCGTGTGGGGTCCATGGAAATTAGAGTAGATGAAGCTTCCATTTTTGCAGCAACAAGCCTACCAAGAACGGGTCAGAGCTGGTTCAAAACCACTTCTCCCAAAAATTTGAATTTCAGAGCTTATTTGAAAGAAGAGTTCAGGAACAAGGCATGGAAAAAGGGTATGTTGGTTTCCTATCTAGAAGAAGAATGGCAGGAGCTGTTTAAAGGCATCTAACTTTACATTACCTCAGAGGGCAGGTACGATAAACTCATGATGTATCACTTCAAACTCCTGGACCATTTCACAGGAAAGACTCCCCTCAATTTACCTTTTTTCCTACATAAGAGTTTGACTAAGGTTTTCAAGAAGATCAGGGCTCAACCCTTGAGCATGAAAAGTAATCTGTGCCACTTCAGCCTCATAAAATTGATCATCCTAGAGGAATTAAAACAACAGGGAAGGAGCTGGGAGAATTTTCTATTCTGGGAGGGTTTTGAAACATAGAATCAACCTGCAAATGAACAGGGGAAGGGTTCAAAGAAACAATCGTCTCCTCAAAGCAGTTCAAGAAAAAGAAGGACCCTGCCAGGACCTCCAGAAGATAGAATTTCTGGAGTGAAGCCCCACAGGTCGAAGAAAAGGTTAAAATTTGAGCAAACCATAGAGCAGACCATAGAGCGTCCTACAGAGAAGAGTATAGGGAAGAGAACCAATATATTAAACTTTCCTTATTCAAATTCAGAATCAGAGCAACAAGATCAATGCCCTATCACCAAAAGTCCTGAGAAGTCAACTGAGTGTGCACAAAACTATGAGACCTTCACCCAGACAGAGGAAGGAGAAACATCAAAAAGCTCCAAGTCAAAGAAGTCTCAGAAAATCAAGCATCTGAAAGAGGTAATCGCCCAGCAAGAGGTTTTGGAAAGGGTAATCAAAGAAAGGTATAAGAAGTTGTCTGATAACTTCGCTAAAACCAATGCTGTGTTTGAGAGATTGGCTCGGGAAAGTGTTAAAGAGAAGAAGAGAAATCAAAAACTCACCAAAGATTACAATAGTCTGTGGTGGCTTGCCAAACACCTTAAAAGGCAGATAAGAAGATTGAAACAAAAGCAAAGACAAAAATCTCACCCAGATCTGAAGGTACTTTCTCAAGTCGTTGTTAATATGGAAGGTGAGAAACCGGAGGCACACTGAGTTTTGATGAAATCTAAATTTTGAAGGTGAAAACTCGTTTTGAGAGCAATCAGGGATTTCACCAGCGCAAAGCGATATTTTATGACCCGTTAGCTGTTGAAAGTGGCAACTTTCAACAGCTAACCCGCAGAATATTAAACGAGTTAGCTGTTGAAAGATGGAAAAGTATTTTTTGAATCCAAGGACATAACAGATCATTTTGAACAGGTTATGAAGGAGTTCCAGAGCATCAATGGGCTATCAGATCGCATGCAAAGGACCCAGCATCAGATGTTCGAGAGAATTTTGGCAACCACGTGCAAAAAAACTTCCTCAAAATCGACCATGAACGTTGGAGAGATCCAACTGTTAAGATAGGTGTCCTGCCATGTTTCATTACATTGCAGATCCCAGGAGATGAAGGATGCAAATGGCAAATTTTGGAGATTGAAGACAGTTCGAGTTCTAAGTTTAGTTGTTAAGACTTTACTTTCAAGTTGTTGATTTAGATTTGAATTACTTTTATTAAATACAGATCCATGTTTTTAGGATCTGTAAAACTGTTTGTAAGAGGCTATAAATGCCTATTTTTGATATGAAAAAAGGGTTCAAACTGGGAGATGTTTTATGCCATTGTATAGACTCTTTTTGCATAAATAAAGTGGAGTTTCCTTTCGTTTGCAATACCAGAATTATCCATATTTCATTTTCTGTACTTTACTTTCAGTTTATTTTAGTTCATAGAGATTGTTACCTCTTTATTGGACTCATAGGCTTGAAATTAAAGGATTCCTTACTGTCTTGTATTAGGCCCTACTTTCACTTGTATTGGCAAATCAAGAATAGTATTCTCCATTCTCTCTTTCAATTATTTGATCTGGTTATTGTTTACTGAAAGCACTGTATCTTTAGATGTGTGATGAGCTGTTTCTTATACAAATAATTGAAGACCCCATTGTCCCAAACACCTAAAAACCATTATTCCTAAGTTACCAAGCATCCTTAGCCTACAACCCTAAGGAGTTTCTTGGAGTGATAACAAATTGGCGCTGTTGCCTAACAAATTGGCGCTGTTGCCAGGGAGACAGAATTCAAGCTCTTCTTTCCTGGGATACGACACAGAGATGATCTTTGATGATAGACAAAGATTAGACATTTTCAGTTGGTTGTAATCATCTATCTGGCGACTCCACAAATTCATCCTGGGTCCTAAGAGGATCAGTACTAGGGCGAATCCTCAAGAATCACTGATCACACCAGTGTCCAATCCAGAATCAATTCTCAGAAAGGAAAGATGATTCAAGGTCAAACTTCAAGAGAAGATCCAAAAGGTAATCCTCTTTTCAGTTCTGAAAAATCTACTGCAGAAAAAGTTGAGTTCTTTTCAGAGAACACTGATGATAAAACAACTGTAAATATTGTAGAAGAACAAACTCTTTTTGATCAACAGAAAAATCCTAGTGATAAAAAATTGATAGATTATAATTTGATTGAAAAAACTTTAGAAAGAAGCCACAGTTCTTCTTCCCTTGAATCTTTCCATTCTCAGCAACAAGAAGACCACTTGAACATT
>CBVK0101536774.1:0-22773 GCA_900067695.1 Picea abies | reverse complement strand
AGATGTCCCATGTATGTCATCTCAAAACCCTTCTTCAATTCTTTCTTTATTGATGCAATAAATGCTTCATTGTTCCTTGTTATCAAAAGATCATCTACATAGACCACACGATATACCACAATTTTTCCAACTTTATTGATAAATAAAATTGCATCATCAAGATCAAAATTCTTGAAATTGATCTTCAAAAGATGCTCAATTAGCTTTTCATAGTATGCACAAGGTCACTTCTTTAAGCCATACAAAGACTTGATGAGATTACATACCTTATGTTCTTGACCCTTCACAACAAATCCTTCTGGTTGAGACATGTAGAAATTCTCTTTCAAATCTCCATTCAAGAAAGTTGTCTTCACATCCATGTGATGAATATTCCACCTATTCTCTGTTGTCAAGGCCAACAATGCACAAATGGTAGCCCCTTTTGCTTTGGGGCAAAAAGTCTCCTCATAGTCTATGCCTTGTTTTTGTGCATATCCTTTCGCCACAAGCCTCACTTTATGTTGGTCAATTGAGCCATCTGATTTGTTCTTGTTCTTATAGATCCACCTACAACTAATTAGTTCAAGTCAAATGGAGAGTCACCAACTTCCATGTCCCAGTCTTGATGTGGGAATCATACTCCCTTTGCACAAATTCTTTCCACTCATCATGAGAAGTAGCTTCTTCAAAGGAAGTTGGTTCAAAGTTAGTAGATAAATTCAATTCACAATCATATGAAATATCCATATCATTGACATCACATGAATCTGAATTATCTACATCACCTCCATCATCTTGTCTTATTGAAATTCTAGTTTTTGTCTTTCCAACCTCATCAGGATGAACACTTTCAAGTGTCTTTATGAGCCACTTTGGAAATTTCTGTGATGGTCCAGGTCACTCCATTGATTGAGATGGTGTTGCACTCCCATCAAGGTTCAACCTTTCAATCCTCTCAATCACATCATCCAATTGAAATTCCTATTTGATGAAGTGGTTGAATCATCTACATGAGGGGGAGATGGAACTTCAAAGGAGATTCTAGAGATTGATCCAAGATAGGGATCCCTCATTCAAGATGTGGAATTTCATTATCAAACTCATGATATGTCTTTACACGGGTTATCTATCCAAATGATCAATCTATGACTCAATAGTCTTGCCATTCTTAATGGATTCAAGAAAACCACTTCTCTAGAAAGAATGATTTTTTGTTTACCTCATTGTAAAAACAATATGCCTTGGTGGTATTTGAGTTGCCTAAGAAGATGCACTTTCGACTGCTTGCACCTAGTTTGTTTCTTTTCTCCTTAGGGATTAAGTCATAACAAGTGGAACCAAAAACACTGATATGCCTCATCAAAGGATTGTGGTTATACCACATTTCATAAGGAGTCTTGCTTCCAAGAGCATGAGATGGACCTCTATTTCTCACATACACTGCGCCCAAAAAATCAACTTCACATTCTTGAAAAATAGTATTAAATGTACCATATCCAAGAGTGTTATGTTCATTCTTTCTGCTACACCATTCCGTTGAGCATTGTATGGAATAATGGCTTGATGCTTTGTTACCCCCTCCCACCTAGCGGTAATTAGAGGAGATCATGTCTAATGTTCCATAATGGAGAAAATGATCCCAATGATGATGATGATCAGTATGTCCATAGACAATAGCCCAACAAACCCTCAAATGCCTCTTCCTTAACAACACATCTCATCACACTCAATCAACAAGGCTCATTGGGAGATGGTGTTCCAATACATTATGAAGTACATTGGTTCTAGTTTCATATAAAGTGTCATATTTAATACATTGGGAATTTGAGTGATGATCATAGGTTGAAGTTGGATAATGAATCATAAGCTCATAAGTTATGATTTTTTCCTTATTTCACCTTGGTGGCCATCCTAGTCCAGTGTTGTCACTCCTTGGGAAAAGAGGTACTACTGGGGGTTCCTTGAAAGAGGTAGTGTACCATTCCTGATCATACTTACCACTTTTCCATCCTCGATCCTTCCATTTTCCCACCTTTTGGGTAATTTATTTACATTTACACCAAAAAGGCATGTTCCTCATTATCTTATGAGAAGAAGGGGCTAAATTCCTAGAGGTAGATTACATTTGACTAATAAAAATAAAGAATGGGATGATGAGGACATTCAAAAGTCATAGTCCATACTTGAGCTCTACTCATTCATTAATGGAAATCACCCCTAGTCCTAATGCGAATAGACACCTTATCAATAAAAAGGGACTTGAATATGTCCCGAGTAAAAATCAAAGGAAGTGCTAATACTTGAAACCTTTCTAAGGGGACTCACAAAATCAAATAAATAAAGAAAAAAGGCAAACAAGGGGTTTGGAATGCAAATAGTGCCGATGAAACTCAAGCACCAAGCACACCCTCTACAAAAACAATCATGGAGGTGAGTCCATACATTTTCTTACTTGTTAATGACTCCATACCTAGAAGTAAACCCCATAGCCACCTCACATTCATTACATATCTCTGATGGGTCCTTCCGGGAAATATCTTTGTACTTGTGTACTAACACACCTAACAAGGTGTTTTGATGGTCCTCCCATACTTAAATTTTCCAAATTGCGTAAAGTCTCGAGCTAATGTGAAGTTTGAAAGGGATACCTAATGAGAGTTATTCAATTTGACCTTTGTATTAATAGATGGATTATTTTGTATGATTTAGAGGACTATTTCCCCTTGTGATTGTTGGTTTTACTTGATTCCATGGTTTTGATTGACTTGAGTGCACCTGACATGGTCTTTGGAGGATGTCCCAGTGATTTCACCGAGGACATTGTGCACTTTATGCAGGACATAGCACATGTGATGTAGTGCGTTGGGGCCACTTGATGACTTGGCACCCTTCAATATAGGTTCTCACACCTCTTGGAGCTAGGATGATAGACATACGAGCTTCTACTTTGCAGACACAATCATGCTAGCACATAGATGGGCAAGG
Organism: Picea abies; assembly: GCA_900067695.1. Taxonomy (NCBI): domain Eukaryota; kingdom Viridiplantae; phylum Streptophyta; class Pinopsida; order Pinales; family Pinaceae; genus Picea; species Picea abies. The sequence goes on along the minus strand of CBVK0101536774.1, from coordinate 19,806 downwards.
AACCTATACCTTGGGTGTTATAACCCGAAGGATATTGGACATTGGATGGAGGACGTTGCACTAGTACATGATTGGACACCTTGCAAAGATGAGATGCACCTTCATTCCACCTTTGACACTGGTATTTTCACCTTTGATGTTGAGCACATGGATGATGATGTCATGGATTAGGTCTTGCTTGCCATTGGGGCATTACTTTGATGAGTTGGGTCTTTGATGAAAAGACACGACCTTTGATGAGGAGAAGTCATCTTCCACCATACTTGACACCTTGATGAAGAGATGTGGCCTTTGGAGGCCTCCTACACCTTCCTAGGGCATGACGTCACCTACACGTGTGGCTTTGGATGGATTATTTTGATGTTTTAGCATGGCCATCTATTGTTAAAGGCTACTTGAGGGGTCGACCCCACTTGCATCATGGATTTATTGTTGTTTGAGGGTCTTATGTGGACATATGCGCTTGGTTACTGTTGACTACATTTTTGGTCAACAATACTTAGCCAACAAACTGTTTCCAACCTCTCTCTCAAATCATACTGCTTGCGCAAAGTTTCACACACTCATTAGTTGGCGCAATGTTCCTGGCGAAATTACCAAGACACTTGATTTATTGCTAAGCATGACCCTTTTCACAATCATCCTATTATTTGCACTATCCTATTTGACATAATAACATCATATATTTTAGACCCATACATCTTTTTCCATATCATATACCTCCCCTTATCCACATAACCTTTGGAAAGTGAGTGAATTCCCTAAGCTTGTCATGTTAAAACTATGGGATAATTTCTTATAAGCATAGTGCCCCATTTTATTATGGCATAGTCCACTTTTAAAAGAGATATATCTCATTTTTTTTTTATTTTTTTTTATGTTAAGCCATATTTGCCCTGATGAGTTTCCTACCACCATATACCAAGTTTTCAAGTATATATTTACTTCTCATTAAGGCTATGTCGTCCCACTTTCCAAGGTATCTCCTATGTCTGTCTTCAAATATTTAAAATATGATTTAAAGATTATACCACATTCTTTTCTTGGGATTATGATTTTGGCATTTCTCCATGCCATATCATAAAGACATATAGTACGCGGCTATCAAAGAATGAGAATGGATTGAGCTATACGATGCCTAGTGAAAATTAATCAAGAAATTTTGGTGTATGTTTGTCATTGATACACGTACAAGATGCTTTAGAGTATTTTCAACGATTGCAGACATTAAAGGATGTGTCGATGATTATTTTGGAGAAATTCCAGGTCATTTTAATAATTGAAGAGGCGTCCAACATTTTCTGGAGACCGCAAATGCTACACTCTGCCATGCATATTATTGTTACTTTTGAAACCAAGATGGCCCAAACCAAACGCTGACAGAAATTCGACACTTGGATGGTAACGAAATCTCTAAACTAATTTGGTTTCGCATGATTAAATGGACGAATTGGAGTTGGTTATAATCAAGTTAGCTTCAACCCGTCAAACTAAAAACCACTACAACTTCTTGAAATGCCCAATAAGTAATATAAAATTAGTCCAGTCGGAAAAAGGAGAAGAAAATTTTGAGAGATATGCTTGGAGTGCAGTGAGGTTTTTCTCTTTAAAATTATCACTCATTCTCTATACTTTCAGTAGGGATTGACAGAATTGTTGGCAATAGGGAGTCTTGTGAAGCAGCGAATGGATGAGGTGAGGATGAGCTTTGTTGGTTCTCATAAGGTGAATAGTTTACTTGTTGGTTTGTTGTATTTAAGCCTGATTTTATTTCAGCGTTAATCAGTTTTTGATATGCAGGTTTTCACCTTGTGTTATCACCACCATTGCTCCATTCCATTTTGGCTCAGCTTTCTTCTTTCTTTCGCTCTTTGTTTTTCTATTATAACTTTGTTCTAGAATGATTAAAGGCTAAATACCTGACCCAAGTCTAGACAGATATTTGTAAATTCCCAAACTCCAAAAATTATATGAGAAACATTTTTAATTAAAGATCAAAGTACTTTACTCTCTAAAATTATTTTTTTATTTGTTTTCTTTTTAAACTTCAGAGTTCTTCATCTTTTCTTAATTCAACATTTAAAATTTTAAAAAGTAAATAAAGTAAAATAAACTAATGAATTTATTACTATTAAAAAATGGTGTATATAAACTTCTTTCATTTTATTTTTATTAGTAAGTTTTAATAGGTACAAGCCTCTTTTTTTTTTAGTTATTTTAGTTCTCTTGTTATATATTATATTTTAACTTACAGAAAATTAAAAATAAAAAATCATTACAGAGTTTTTATAATTTATTTTGATAGTCATTAAATTAATTTTTTGCTTAACAATTTTTTTTTTTAATCAACTCACTTTAGCACTAACATATTGACATTAAATCTTCATTAATTTTGTTTTTAGTTACTTTCTTACAAAATAAATACAAAAATACTAATAAGTTAGAGTTTTTCTTGTACATATTTTCTTGAGTTGGTTAATTTTTTTTAAGTTTGGATTTAACTTTGATTCTTTACTTTATAAACTCATACACAAAAGCATAAAAATCACAAATTGCATAAAAATCAAATATTTTTAAAAAGAAAATACAAAGCAAAGAGATTTCATGCTTGGAACTTAGGTTAGAGTAGATTTAGCTTGAAGTTCAATGTGTTTTCTTGTTAGGGCTCTAAACCCAGGGTGACATTCCCGTCTCTTCCCGCCTAGCCCCATGGAAGGCTGAGATGTTGGTGTTAGAGACTCTCTAGTCCCTTGACATCAACAATTACCTCATATATATAGAGGGAGTGCTCCATTGTATCAAATAATAATTCATCACTTGTGAGGTAGCACTTCTATTGCTCTCTTATCTTATTTTTTCTATGGAGAACTAGTGTGCACTTTTGGAAGGAGAACTTTGTGGATGCTTTGTATTATTGTTGGTGGATGATCTTGAGCTAGGGTTTCTTCACACATTTCGATTTGGTTGAGTAAGTCTTCTTTCTTGAGTTTAAATGTTTGTTCATGGTATATTTTGGTGAATGCTATATTGTTAATTTGTTGCGTGCTATCTTGTTCTTGCTTGAAACCCTAGGAGGGATTATAAGTCTTTATCCCCCTCCCCAATTCATTCATCTTGTTTGTTGAAGCATTTAAGACCTAGTTCAAGGGATTAAAAGTATTTATTCCCCTAGGGCTTTGTCTTGGCTAGCTCAATATCTAGGGTTTATAAGGCCATAAGCCTTAGACTTTGACCCAGTTCATTTGAATATTAAAACTAGACGTTCTAGAAGGAGAAGACACCTAGGGTTTATATGGCCATAAACTCTAAGGTTTGTCTTTTGAGTTTTATCCTAGGCCTATAAGGCTTTATCCCTAAGGTTTCAAATTCTCATATATTCTTGGTTATCTAATTGATGGTGTTGCTTAACTCCATTTCCCAAAGAGAAAATGACACTAGTCTAGTATTTGCAAGTGAAACAACTCTCTCTCAAATTGATTTAATAGATTAGGTTTTACATGTTTTTGTCATGCTTATGCAAGTCCAACATTTAAAAATCTAAGTGAATTTATTGTTGTTGTTATAATTGTTTGCTACAACCATTAGGGCCTAATTGAATTGCTGAATACTTACTTAATATTGTGGTTTAAGAAGGTGAAAATCATTGTTGAACAACTTACTTAATATTGTGGTTTAAGAAGGTGAAAATCATTGTTGAACACTTCGATCTTATTCCATTTATTGAGGACTATATTTTAAGATTTTATTTACTCTTTTTGAGGGATGATTTCTTACTAATGTTACTAAACATTCTTTTCTGGTATAATCATTGTTTACTGCTACAATTTTACTACAACAACCCTTTTACTTGATAGGCTAGTGTTCTGGAAGTGATTATTCATTCGTTATACATTGTCCTTATATGCATTGGAAAATTCATCTTACACACATCAACCAATTACCTCATCCAAACTCTTCCTAACCTTTCACACTTCACTAGATTGATTCTATCATTTTGAGGTGACCAAGATAGGGGGCCATAAACTTGGCTAATGTTGATATAGGATCCCTTGAGGTCATAAGGGAAGCCACCCTTGTGTTGGAACCATTCTTCACTAAAACGATGGAAGTACTTGCCTAGGTGATTGTGGCATCTACTGCCAATTGTTACACAAGTTTAGCATTTTGTGAGGGCTTTGCACAAGTGCCAAATTCTGTGATAAAATTTTGGTGCTATTGCTGAGGATAATTGAGTCATTCCTCCTATGACATTCCTTTGGTGAGCTTACCCCAAGTCCTTATTCCACAAGCTTACTTGGAAACTCCACTGAGGGTATAATCCCTTTCTTTAACCTCAACAATCCTTGACGAGATTATCCGATGACACCCTTTATGAGAACCCGTAGTAAGAAATCCTAGTAATCCATCCATATCTCAAATGGATCCTCAACCATGGGTCTCCAATGTCTTTAGACCATTAAACATGACTAGAATCCAAGGCTTTCCCCATGACCTTCCTAAGGATGTTGATAATTGGCTTCCTAGGTTCTCTGGTAACCATGATGTTTTAGCCAAAGAACATTTGAAATCCTTTCATGATTCTTTGGCCCTGTTACCCACCCATGCCTATGGGTAACTGGAGGAGATCGTGTCTCGAGGCCTGCAATGGAGAACATGATCTACACCATGATGATGATGAGAGGCCTGCAATGGAGAACATGATCTACACCATGATGATGATGATGATCATGTCCACAGATGGCATCCCATCAACCCCCCTTGATTTGCCTCCCAGTTGGATCAACCAAGGGCCATCACATTCAAGCAACTCAGGGTATGGGATATGGTAAGCCATTATCACCATGAGGTATGTTAGTGCTTATTTCATGCAAAGTGTTGTGCTTAATTTGTTGGGAATGTTGATGAGGATCTTTGGTTGAAGTCGGATAATGGATCACTGGTTTGGGAAATTGTTTTAGTTGCTTTGTTTCACCTTGGTGGTTAACCTTTGTGCCCTAGTCCCGTGTTGTCACCACCCAGGGAAAAGGGGTAATACTGGGGGGCCTTCCCAAGGGTAAATTTCCGCTCCCAACCATATTTAACACCTTCCATATTAAATCATTTCACATATCCTAAACTTCAGTTATGTTCCACTCTCATGTGAAGAAGGGGATGCCAACCCAGAGGTTGTTTTGAAGATGCTATAAAAGAATAAGAAAATGATGCTAAAAGGAAAGTGAACATAGCAAATAAAGACCACCAAAATCCGGTCCAACTTGAGCTCTACTCATTAAGTCCTCACCTCTGTCCCAAATTGCAATGCTAAAGCTTGAAACCTTTTAAATGGGTCTAGATCTAATAAAGGGGATTGGGAAAAATAACACACAAATATTGGGCAACTCAAGAGCAAGCACACCCTCTACAAAGGCACTCATAGAGATGAATTTACTACACCATAAGCCATGAAGGAAGCCCTGAACCATATCACTTTCACAACTTATTATTGGTGGGTTTTTACTTTCCGTTGTCACTCTCGGGACCTATCCCTCTACCTGGGTTATTTTATTTCCTTTCTAGGTGGCACACCTAATAGGGTTGGATGAAGACCCTCCCATACACAAACATGGTAACTCACATGGGGTCCTAGGATGGTGTGATGCTTGAAGGGGATACTGAGGTGAATTAACTTACATGGCTTATGTCTTAAGCTACAACTTACTTTACATGTTTCAAGGACTAATATTTCTGATGAAATTTGGTTTACCTTGTCTTATATTCTACTTTGTTTTGAATGGCCCTGACATGGTTCTTTGAGGGATGTCTTGGGTTATGCCCCAAACATTGTTCCTTTATTACATGATATTGGCATGTGTGATGGAGAGAAGTGATTCATATAGTGAATCAACACCCTGAAAAAATGGCTCTCACATTCTCAGAACCTTGGACGATGGAAAAATGGGCTTGCTTTGAGCAGTATTGGTCATTATGCCACTCATATGAGATGGAAACCCACATGCTCAGAAAAGCACTCCATAGCTCTTATGCATAGAGTATGGGGAACGTTGCCTTTGGAGGCATCTTGACAACACTTGGGAATGATATTTCACTCTTCTTGTACTTGGACGTGGCCTTTGGAGGCCTACGACGTTACCATCTATCTCTTGACGTCACCATTTGGGCTAGGGTTTGATGGATGGCGCGGTTCCAGATGATTTGCATGGCTTGGGGGTGAAAGAATACCTCATTTCACACTCTTTCACCTTGGAATATGTTATGGCCTTTGGAGGCCCAACATTTCACCTTGAGTGCATGCCATCACCCCTTTTCAGCTTTATGCCAGACACTTGGAGCATGGCATCACCCTTTTTTAGGGTTTTATTTGATGTATATTTCATTTTGGCAGTATGTAGAGGAAATTTAAGGGGTCGATCCCATATAATTTATGTTGTTGAAAAATTACATGGACAAATTGGTTTAGGGTGGCCTCGTATAAATAGGCCACCCTCACATTTCATTTTTCATCTTCACTTCTCACCTTTGTGAGAGAACACTTTTGAAATTTTCACCCTATTAGGGATACTAGCTCTTGTTCTACTTATGTGCTATGCTTGCAGGATCAAATTGTGGATGGTTTACTGATTTTTGAAGAGGAATTTCTGCAATTAGGGTTTTGTCTCATGGTATCTGATTTTTGAAGAGGAATTTCTGCAATTAGGGTTTTGTCTCATGGTATCTTGGCTAAAGTAAGTGAATTTTCTGCAATTTATCTTTGTGTTTTATGTTTCATGGTAAATCTTGCTACTTTATGCTAGACGTCTTGCTTGGTAAAACCCTAAGAGAGGAGCATAAGTTCTTACTCCTCTCACAAGGATATTCTTCAAAATTGGTGAAACATTCTTGCTAGGGTTAGTATCCTAAATTCCTAAGGTTCTAGCACTTTAGTATTTTAGCCCTAGACATTTGATTTTGACCTAGTTGAAGCATTAAGAAGGGAGAAAAGATTTGCTAGAGCCCAAATGTGCTTGCACTCTAACAATCATTCTCTTTAAGGTTTAAACCCTAAGGCCTTAATGTGCTAGAACCTTAGAGTTTAAACCCTAACTCTTAGTTTCTTCTAGTTTAATCCTCAAGTATTGTTGCATTTGTTGTTATAATACTCCATAGCCCCATGGCACTAGTTTTAAATCTCTCTTGTGGTGAAAGTGTTCTCTAAACTCTCTCTTTCAACTCTCTCAAGCTCTCTACTAACTTTACTAATACTAACACTTGCAAACTTTCTAATAAACTTGTTTTCGTTACAAAAGTTTGCTATAATCATTTGATAATACTCTTATTCGTTGCATACACTCTTGTAAAGGTGGTCTAACATATTTAGAAATTGCATTTAACAATTAATAATTGCTCTAGTGGTTTTATGCTAAGTTTTCCTTGTCAATTGTTGCATTTCTTATCAATAGTTGTTGTTGTTGTTGTTATAACTAATTCACTACTGTTGTACTATTGTTCATTGCTACAAATTCGTAACATTCATAACAACTTTTCATGTATAGTGTCCTAAAGAGGTATTAATTTCATGTTTCGACTTGGAAATAACTGTATATATGCTATAAAGTGTTCTTGTTCCGGGCATGTACTCAAACAACATCATATATTTTCTACTACCTTGACTTAGACCAAATATATAGGTGATCAAGAGAGGGGGCAGTAGGCTTGGCTACTATACTTACTACTTTGATCTCTTGAGGTCATCAGGGAAGACTCCCTTGTGGTGGATCTCTTCCATCACTAAAACGAGGGAAGTTCTTACTAAGGTCACAGTGGTAGGATCTTCCATAGTTAAACAAGATTTGGGGATCTTGTGTTGGGATTTGCACAAGTACACATTTTGTGATAACAAGGCCTAGACAATGCACAATATAGACATCAAGATGTGTTTATGAGACTCTTCTCCTTTTCATGAATAAAGGATTCTAAGTTGAGGTACGATAACCTTCCTAATAAAAACATAATGACATGAAAAACTCTTGAAGATGTTTTCTTGAAAGAGTGGGAAATTGAGAGAGATGGTGTATTGCTTTGGTATCGATTTTGTCACATCACAAAAGGGGAACAAGAACCTGTTAAAAAATTCAATGTAAGATTTAATGCTTTGATAGAGGACTTTCCTGAAAAATTTAGGCCCAAAGATGAAGCAATCCAAATGCGATATGTCCATGCCTTCCTAGGACAATTTGGCATCATGTTAAGAGATAAGTGTCCTAAAAACATTCCTGAATCAAAAGAGTTGGCATCCCCGACAAAAGTCAACTTAGTCACTTTCAAATTGGATAATCATTGTGAGAGAACAAACAAACTAACCATGCAAGAACAAATAATTAAACAAATTAAATAGGCTTAAGAAGTGCTTATGGCTAAAATTGATGCTCTTGATAATGAATACAACCTTTGCAAACAAGATCTTAACAATTGGGCTAATACTTCCTCACAAGAAACCTTCACTATTTCTAAAGAGATACGAGATCTTGAGAGAGACAAATCTGGTAGGAGAGCCAAGGTGGGATTTCTAAGTATCATGAATGAAGAGTCTAAGGAGAAGGATGAACCTTCCAAAAGAAACACTAGCTTTAGTGTACCAATTATCCCCACAAAGGATAATGATCGTGAATTGAACACTACCAAACCAAACAACCTTGTGCCTTCACAAGAACCGAGGGATAAAGAACCCCTGGACCTTCAAGATTAACCTGAAGAACCCCCTATGATCCTTCATGCCGTAAATTATGGTAGGAAGAATGGAGTGCATGCACCTTTCTTCATCACATTAATGATAAATGATCTCCTCCTTCACAACTATATGCTTGATTCAAATGCTTCCACCAATGTTATGTCTTTGAAAGTTATGATCCAAATTGACTTAGATATTACAAGGCCCTATAGAAATGTGTGTGGAAGTGACTCAAGAGATATACCTATTTTGGTTCTCATTAAGGACCTTAGGGTTATCCTGGCTTCTTACCTTGACATATCCCTTATTATGTATGTTGTAGTAATTGATGTGCATGATGCTTGGGGAATGCTATTGTCTAGAGAGTGGGATGCAACCTTGGGGGTAGTCTCCAAATGTATCTCTCCTATTCCACTATGCCTCACCCTGAAGGAGGCTTTGTTACCTTCTATAGAGAACCTATTGTAAGGTACCAAGTCAAAACCCCCCATAGTTCTATGGATGAGGTGATGTATTTAGATGAAACAATGGGTAATTTTTGTGCCATTAACCCTATAGCTCAATAAGAAGAGTATAAAAGTATTAGTGATATTTCAACTTTGCAATTTGATGGTGCTCACTCTAGCTCATGATCTGGTGTTGGAATTGTCTTTACAACCCCTTCACATGAGGCCACCATTTTCTCTCATAGGCTTGAGTTTTATTGTACAAACACCATTGCTGAATATGAGGCCTTAATCATAGGACTCGATCCCTTGATATAAATATTAAGTGCCTAATATTTATATGTGACTCCAAATTCGTTGTTTCTCAAATAAAACAAAAATTGGCTACTAAGAATGAACGATTGAAGAAATTTAGGCGGTCTGGGATACAATAGAAATTTGTTATGCCTTTTCAATTGAAGTTGTTTCAATAAAAAATAATCATATCACTAATTCTTTAGTCATCTCTGCAACTAATTTTCAACCGTGTGAGGAAATGCTTCATGATATATGTAAAATGGAAGTCGTTTTTAGGCCACTTGTCCTTGATGACATTCTTTAGTCATCTCTGCAACTAATTTTCAACCGTGTGAGGAAATGCTTCATGATATATGTAAAATGGAAGTCGTTTTTAGGCCACTTGTCCTTGATGACATTGAACACTGGAAAGTTTTCAATGATGGTTCCCAAATCCTTTGCTTCTTGCAAAGAAGTGATGAATTTTATGATAGCCAAGTTGAGTTCCTTGATGAATCCATGAATCTAAGAGTCAAATACCTTCCCAATGAAACTCTTCCCAGGGGAGTTATTCCTTTGGATAAAATGTACGATAGACATGATATGTACACAGTAAAACTTGTTATTGATCGATCCAACGAGGATTTCTAGTTCAACCTAGGTTCAAATAATGACCTGATAATGATTAAGATAGGAAAGGGGACCATTCATGTCGAGAGAGAAAACATAATAAGCCTTATCCTTGAATATAAAGACATATTTTCTTGGACTCACGATAATTTAAAAGCCTATAAGGGCGATATCATCCAACACACCATTCCCCTAAAAAAAGGATCCAAACCTTTTAGGTCGAAGCTAAGGAAAATAATCCCCAAGTTAGCTCCCCAAATTAAGAAGGAACTACAGAAGATGGTTGATGCCAACAACATAGCTCCCATTAGGTACTCTTCTTGGATGTATAATTTAGTCATTGTCTGAAAAAAGACATTTGTTTGTGTGTGCACTTTAGGAACCTTAACCAATTATCCCTCAAGGATAATTACCGTCTCCCAAACACGGAACATTTGCTACAAAGAGTCATTGGTGCTGAGATGATGTCTATATTTGATGGTTTTTTAGGATATAATCAAGTCTTGGTTAAAAAACAAGACCAACTCAAGACCGCCTTTACCACCCCTTAGGAAACCTTCATGTATTTGAGAATGCTCTTTGGCCTCATGAATGTTGGATCCAATTTTCAAAGGGAAATGGAATTTTATTTTAGAGACTTGATAGGAAATATCATAGAGATATATCAATATGATATAACAATTGTTTCTAAGGAAAGAAACGCACATGTTTGTCACCTTAGGACAATCTTTGAACGATGTAGAAAGTATGGTATTTCCTTGAACCCCAATAAGTTTTTCTTTGGTATTGATAAAGGGAAATTTTTGGGCCATGTTGTTTCTAAAGATGGTAGTTCTATTTATCCGGAGATATTTGAATCCATTAAGAAAATTCCCCCAACTAATAAGAAGTTTACAATCATTCTTTGGTAAGATTAACTTTATAAGAATGTTTATCCCAAACTTTTTCGAGAAGGTCAAGCCAATGAATTCCCTTTTAAGGAAGGATGCCTTGTTCAAATGGGATAATAACAATATAAAATCTTTTGAAGACATTAAGGAAGAAATCATCATGGCACCCGTCCTAGTTATCCCCAATTATTCGCGTGACTTCATAATTTTTTCCTTTGCTTCTCAAGACACTATTGTTGGAGTGCTATTGCAAAAGAATAAGGACGATTATGAACAACCCATTGCCTTCATGAGAAAGACTCTTAGGGATGTTGAGCTAAAGTATTCAATATTTAGAAGTAAGCTTATTCCCTTGTCAAATTCTTGAATCATTTTAGAATCTATGTCGGTTATAACAAGATCAAAGCCTATGTGCCATATCCCACTATCAAGGACGTCCTATCCCAACAAGATTTCCTTGGAACTAGGGGAAAGTGGGTGTCAAAGATTCAATGACTTAGAGATTAAACCCACTAATATAATTAAAGAACAAGGTTTAGCCAATATGTTGAATGAGAGTAATGAGTAAGCCATAAAAATGGGAGAAATTGATTAAGTCAATGTGGTTTTGAGCGAGTTAGAACACGATGAATGGTATTTTGACATCATATATTACTTGAAGAATATCTCATGCCTTGAACACTGGATCATAAGAGAAGAGACTTGAGGTTAAAATCCATGAATTATTGCTTAATTCAAGAGGGTATGGTGTGGAAGAAACCTGATGGAATAATCCTTAGGTGTGCGAACAAGGATGAAGTTGACAAGCTAATTAAAGAGTTCCATTTAGGATATTGTGGCGGTCATTTTTCTACTCGCACTACCGCTCGCAAGATTTTGAGAGATGGTTATTATTGACCTACATTGTTTACTGACACTCACCAATATGTTAGGTCTTGCCAACCTTGCCAATCTTTTTTAGGAAAGCAATGATTTACCACCTTGCCTTTGAATCCAATCGTCATTGAATCACCTTTTCAACAATGGGGTTTAGAATTCATTCATGAATTTAAGGATAACTCCAGCAATGGATATCATTGGGTTTTGACTGCTATAGACTATTTCACTAGATGGGTAGAATCTATCCCTACAAAAAAAGGCAACTAAGGAGGTCGTGATGATATTTCTTGAAGATAGAGTAATAACAAGGTTTTAAGCCCCGACCAAGATCAAATGTAGATAATGCAAAGGCCTTTAGCTCCATTTATTTAGCGAATTTTTGTTTCAAGTATGGAATTGTTTTATATCACTCATCCAACTACTTTCCCTAGGGAGACATATTGGTATAATATATCAACAAAAATATGATGAATATTGTCAAGAATATTGTAGGTAAGAATAAGAGGGCTTGGGATCGTAAGATCAAGTATGCATTATAGGAAGCTTGTATCACAACTAAGACTTCCATAGGAAAAACCCCGTTTGAGCTAGTATGGATTGGAATCCAAACTACCAATCAATCTCCAGATTCCTACCCTGCAATTTGCATAATAGTATATGGCCCATAAGGAGGAATTATAGGGAAGGATTGACCAACTTGTAGAGATATATGAGTCTAGGAGGAATGATTTAGTTCAAATGGAAAAGAACCAAGATACTATTAAATGGATGTTTGATCATAAATCAAGACAGAGGAATTTTGAAGATGGTGACCTTGTACTAATGTGAGACAAGAGGAAATAAAGGACATGAATGCACAAGAAGTTTGAAAACTTATGTGTTGGTCCTTACCGAATTGAGAAGAAGTATGGGATTAACTCTTTCTACTTGACCACACCCTAGGTAGAGAAGCTACCATTACCTGTTAATGGATACGTTATCAAACCCTATGTTGTTGAAGGAACTTGATATCTTAGGTTTGGTCTAAGAGTAGAGTAGGGTAGGTAGGTCATGTTGTGTGATTCCTTTATTTCTTTGTTTTCATTTGATATTGTTCATTGCTTTATCATGCATTCATCTTAGCTTATCATTTATATGTTACAAAAATAAAAATGATATATGGATGAAAATGATTTTTTTTTTCTTTCTCACATGATTTCATATATTTTCATAAACCAGGGTGGATAACATCCCCCTACCTTGTAGTACTAATGTTTCCAATTTATAATGCGGCAAGATGTTTAGAGTGATGCAGGTTGCAGGTCTTGGACTACTAGATATTTTGAGGTTCTCATGCGCTCTACAGTGACCACATGTTCCCATGTTGGAGCTAGATGTTATCCCCTCCCACCTAGGGGTAACTGGAGGATATCATGTATCATGGCCTGCAATGGAAACAATGATCCTGACGATGACGATGATAAGAATGTCCACAAAGAGAAACCCAATAGCCCCTCAGATGCCTCTTCCTTATCAACACATCTCATCACACTCAATTAGCAAGGCTCATTTGGAGATGGTGTTCCAACACATTATGAGGTACATTAGTCATAGTTTCATATAAAGTTTCATATTTAATACATTGGTAATTTGAGTAATGATCATAGGTTGAAGTTGGATAATGAATCATAAATTCATAAGTTATGCTTTTTGACTTGTTTCACCTTGGTGGCCATCTCAGGCATCCTAGTCCCATGTCACTCCTTGGGAAAAGGGGTACTACTGGGGGTTCCTTGAAAGAGGTAGCGTACCATTCCCTGTCATACTCACTACTTTTCCATCCTTGATCCTTCCATTTTCCCACCTTTTGGGTAATGTGGTTACTTGTACACCAAAAAGGTATGTACCTCATTCTCTTATGAGAAGAAGGGGCTAAAGGCCTAGAGGTATATTGCACTTGGATGATAAAAATAAATAAAGGGATAATGAGGACATTCAAAATCCATAGTCCATACTTGAGCTCTACCCCCTCATTAACAACGATCGCCCCTAGTCCTAATGCGAATAAACACATTATGAATAAAAAAGGAATTGAACATAACCCGAGTAAAAAACAAAGAAAGTGCTAGTGCTTAAAACCTTTTTAAGGGGACTTGCAAAATCAAATAAATAAATAAAAACACAAATAAGGGGTTTGGAATGCAAAAATCATCGAGGAAAGGGTAACTCAAGTGCCAAGTGCACCCTATACAAAGGCACTCATGGAGGTGAGTCCATACATTGTCTTGCATGTTAATGACTTGATACCCAAAAGTAAACCCCCTAACCACCTCACCTTCATTACATATATATGATGGGTCCTTCCATGAAATATCTCTCTACTTGGGTACTGGCACACCTTATAAGGTCTTTTGATGGTCCCCCCATAATTAAACTTTCCAAATTGCATAAAGTCTTGGGCCAATGTGAAGTTTGAAAGGGATACCGAATGAGAGTTGTTCAATTTGGCCTTTGAATTAATAGATGGTTTACTTTGTATGATTCGAAGGACTATTGCCCCTTGTGATTGTTGTTTTTACCTGATTCCATGGTTTTGACTGACATGAGTGCACCTGACATGGTCTTTGGAGGATGTCCCTATTATTTCACCCAAAACATTCTGCACTTTATGTAGAACACAACACATGTGATGCAGAGCGTTGGTCCACTTGATGACTTGTAACCCTATGATATATACTCTCACACCTCTTGAATGATAGACATATGAGCTTCTACTTTGCATACCTAGTCATTCCAACACACAGGAAAGGAGCCTACACCTTGGGTGTTGTATGCTGGAGGATATTGGACATTGGATGGAGGGTGTTGCACTAGTACATGATTGGACACCTTGCAGAGATGAGATGCACCTTCATTCCACCTTGGACCCTAGTTTGTTCACCTTGGACATTGAGCATATGGATGATGACATCATGGATTAGGGATTGATTTCCATTGGGGTACTACTTTGATGAGTTGGGTCTTTGAAGATGAGAGATGGACTTTGATGAGGAAAGGTCACCTTCCACCATACTTGGCACCTTGATGATGAGATGTGGCCTTTGGAGACCTCCAACACCTTCATAGGGAATGATGTCACCCACACATGTGGCTTTGGAGGGCTTATTTTGATGTTTGGCATGACTATCTATTGTTAGAGGCTACTTGAGGGTTAGACCCCACTTGCATGATGAACTTATTGTTGTTTTAGGGTTTTATGTGGACATATGTGCTTGGTTACCTCATATTTATATAGAGGGAGCACTCCATTCTATCAATCATAACTCATCACTTGCAAGATATCCCTTCTATTTCTCTCTTATCTTATCTTTGCTATGGAGAATTAGTGTGCACTTTTGGAAGGAGAAATTTGTGGATGCTTTGTCTTATTGTTGGTGGATGTCTTGAGCTATGGCTTCATCATACATTTAAACTTGGTTAAGTAAGTCTTGTTTATCAATTTTAAATGTTTGTTCATGGTATATTGTGGTGAATGCTATATTGTTAATTTGTTGCATGTTACCTTGTTCTTGCTTGAAACCCTAGAAGGGATTATAAGTCTTTATCCCCCTCCCAATTTCATTCATATTGTTTGTTGAAGCATTTAATCCCTAGTTCTAGGGATTACAAGTCTTTATCCCCTAGGTATTTTCCTTAGCTAGATCAAGATATAAGGTTTATAAGGCCATAAACCTTATACATTGACCTAGTTCACTTGAATATTCAAGTTATACATCCTAGAAGAAGGAGATGGCACCTAGGGTTTATAAGACCATAAAATCTAGGGTTTGTCTTTTGATTTTGATCCTAGGCCTATAAGGCATAGGGTTTCAAATTCTCACCTCTTCTTGGTTATCTAATTGACGGTGTTGCTTGAATTCATTTCCCAAAGAGAAAATGACACTAGTCTAGTATTTGCAAGTGATACAACTCTTTTAAAACCATGTATCTCTCAAAACACTTCAGTAGATTAGGTTTTACATGTTGTTGTCATGCTTATGCAAGTCCAACATTTAGAAATCTAAGTGAATTTATTGTTGTTGTTATAATTTATTGCTACAACCATTAGGGCTTAATTGGATTGTTGAATACTTACTTAATATTGTGGTTTAAGAAGGTGAAAATCATTGTTAAACACTTCGATCTTATTCCACTTGTTGAGGACTAAATTTTAAAATTTTATTTACTTTTTTTTAGGGATAATTTCTTGTTTCTATTACGAAACATTCTTGGCTGGTATAATCATTGTTTACTGCTGTAACTTTACTACAACAACCCTTTTACTTGATAAGCTAGTGTTCTGGAAGTGATCATTCATTCAATAGACTTGGTAATTATCCTTATATGCATTGAAATTTTTTTCTTAAACACATAAACCAATTACCTCTTCCATGTAGAGTTTATGAGATACATGCACAAAAGGTCTAGTTAATAATGAAAACATTCATAACTTGCAAATGGTGTGAAGAGAAGACAAAAATTGGAGGAAAGTGTGAAAGAATTTCTATTAACTGAATGAGATAAATGATACAATACAAGTGATATACTATGTATCACATAACTAAATTTCCATAGTAATCAACTAATGTGCATTAGGAGTGTTCTAGAGAGATCTGACTCACACTGGCAGTCACTGGAGTCAACTACCACCTAGTCCTAGTTAATCGACCATGCGATCGTCAGTTAACTGGAAAAACCAGAGTGAAATGAGGAGATCACTCACACATGTAGAATTCTCCTTACCACTGATGATCCCAATGCAAGTGGGAATTATTGGTGATGATCCCGAGGTTAACATGCAACACTTGGTGATAAAGTCGAGTTTGACATGCAACACTTCACTCAACTAGTCTAAGTGAACGATAACTGAGAATTGACTGAAGGGTATGTGGAACCCTTGTCTAGGGGATAATATCATCAACAAGGGGATAATATATCAGACTAAGGGACCCTAAACATAACCAAAGAAACATAGGAAAATAAAATTAAAGGAAAATCCTAGGTGTGTGCAATATCTCCAACACCCCCCCTGAACACTACTAGGGAGTATACATAAGTGCAATATCTCCAACACCCCCCCTGAACACTACTAGGGAGTATACATAATGAATGGGTCCTGAAAAAAGAGGCCATGTTAGGTAACCATGAACAATGCAACTAATGAAAACTGAAATAAAGTGAGGAAAGAGGGAAAACCCTCCCCCACCTCAAAATAAAATGCATCAAAAGAAGAGAAAGACAGTTGCTAGGCAATTGTGTCCTTCACTCCAAGACGATCGTGCAAACTATGAAATTTTTGCTCAGTGGAGGTCTTGGTGAAGATGTCAGAAATATGCTCAGTGGAATGGAAGTACTGCAAATCAATGACCCTATCATGTATCAACTCCTTGATAAAATGCATATGGATCTCGATATGTTTTGTCTGTTGTCTCTGTACTGGATCTCGACAGAATTTGAGTGTACCTTGGTTGTCACATTAGATCATAGTTGAATGGTGGAACTGAATGTTGAGCTCGGTGAGGAAGTTCTGTATCCACAATGCCTAGATGGTGATATTGAATTCTCTCCTGTACTCGACCTCTACTTAAGATAGAGCAATAGTAGACTTCTTTTTGCTCAACCAACATATTGGGCCAGATACCAAACTCAACATGTACCCGGAGGTGGACTTGTGATCGGTGCCATAACCAACCCAGTCAGAATTGGTGAAGCCTATGAGATCCAACTTGAAAGCTACTGCATAGTGGATCCCATTACTAATGGTTCCCTGAACATATCTAAGGATGCGCTTGGTAGCCTTCCGGTGTAACTCATGTGGCTCCTGCATGTACCTGGAGACTACTCCTACTACATATCATAGATCTGGTCAGGTTTGGGTGAGATACAAAAGACTCCCCAAAAGATATCGATAGAAAGTGTTGTCCACTACTGGTGTATCACGATCATCCTCAAGTCTAACCTAAGATAAGAAAGGTGTAGGTGCATACTTGCAGTCTATCTAGTGGAATATCTCCATGAGATCCTGAGCATACTTAGCCTGAGATAGCTTGATTCCTGAAGAATCTAGGATGATATCGAGACCAATAAAGTAATGGAGTGGACCCATGTCCATCATTGAAAATTTGTCATGAAGAATTCCCTTGACCGAGGCAATTGTTGAAACCAAGTTGACGGTGATCAAAAGATCATCCACATACAGGACTAGGATCAAACGTGAGTGAGTGGTTCTCAACATGTAGACATTTGGATCAGATTTGCATCTGATAAAATTCTTGGAGAGCAAGAAGGATTCTATATTTGTGTACCATGCTCTAGGAGACTGCTTGAGGCCATAGAGTGACTTTTTGAGTCGACACACTAAAGATGAATTCTATATGAATCCAGGTGGTTTATCCATATAAATATCCTTTGAGAGATCCCTATGAATAAAAAACATTCTTCACGTCCATCTGATGTACTTTCCATTCTTCACGGACAACCTGATAGAATCCAACTTTTCTACTGGAGAAAAATTCTCATCATAGTAGATCTCGTGGATCTGCTGAAATCCCTTGGCAACTAGTCTTGCCTTGTGTCTGCTCACATATTCGTCCACTTCCTTTTTGGTCCTGTAGACCCATCCACATATGACAAGCTTCCTATCCAAATTAAGTGAAACCAGATCCCAAGTCTTGTTCTTGAGGAGCGAGTTGTACTCCTCCTGCATGGATGCTTCCCATAAGTGGTTCCCTACAGCCTCTCTGTAGGTATGCAGGTTTGAAGACTGAACCATGTAACAATGCAAAGGCATCATGGGTTAAATGTAAATGAGTACATGAGGATGATCCTCATACTGATATCTAGTCCTCCTCGCATCCGCTGGATCCACAACAAGGTCTCATGCATCATGAAGTGTGGAATGTGCTCACTTGGGCATCTGCTCTGGCTCCTCATCTACATGTACTGAATTTGTATCTGAATGCTATGACTATGCATATGTATCCTATGAATCCTCTGTGTCAGTATTAGAACTCAAATCTATGTTGTGATCCAATTGTTTGGACTCATCATCCGCAACTGGCGGAATTATAAAATCCTCTGCACATGGCTCATGTGGAGCATGTGAGGGACTTTCCTCAAACTAGACACTATGATCAATGATGAGATGGTCTGTAGAGGGATCAAGTAATATGTATCCCTTCACACCATTAGGATAGCCGAAAAATATGCATGGGTGGCTTTGTGGATCTAATGCTTTCCTCTTCTCAGAGGGAATGCAGGCCCATGCTCATGATCCAAAGATGCAAAAGTGGGTGACTTCTAGTTTATTGCCTCTCCAAGCCTCGAAAGTAATCCTATCCTTAACAAATCTATGAGGTTATCTATTATATATTTAGTTGGCATAGTTAAGTGCCTCAGTCCAAAGCTTTTGAGGAAGTGACCTTACATGCAACATGCCATCTCCTTGAGAGATATGTTCTTCCTCTCAATAACCCCATTCTGTTGCAGAGTATATGGTACTATGTGTTGCAATTGTATCACAACCTTAAGAAAAAGATTATGTACATCTCTATTTGCATACTCCTCCCCATTATCTATATAGAGGGATTTGATCTTTCTCCCTGATTGAGTCTCAAAAAGTGCCTTGAACTCTTTGATATGCTCAAAGACCTCAGAATTTTTCCTAAGAAGAAATACCCAAGTATAACGTGAGTAATCATCCAAAAATGTAAGCACGTACCTTGCCTTGTTGATGGATGGATGCAGGAATGTACCCATGATATCACTGTGAATCAGATCCAATGGAGAGGAGGCCTTGTGAGCCTTCCCCTTCTTGAACTTCTCTTGAGGATGCTTGCCAAGGAAACATCCCTCACAAACCCCTTCAGAAAAGTGGATATCATGTAACCCAATGACCATCCCCTTCTTACTAAGTTGTTGCATGTACCTAAATTTCAGGTGACCAAACCTCTCGTGCCATAAT
>CBVK0101536771.1:0-10529 GCA_900067695.1 Picea abies | reverse complement strand
TGGGTACCCTGCTCCATCTCCTCATTAACTCTTGAGGATGGCCTTCCAACTACCAACCTGACTAGTAATTCATTTATGGGTCAGAAGATTGTTGATCAATTACACCCAGTAGGTACTGATTTGGTGAGGCTCATCTCAACCATTCTTGGTTTCCCTCACCATCTCTCTCATAGCATCCATGGTCTATCTTGGAAAACTCTCCCCTTTTAGCAGTTATGCAACACATATCCAATTTCTATTTATAACAGAAAATTCATACATTGAACCTTTTATACAAGGTTTATCAAAGAAAACATTCACACATATTTAGTTCGCCATAGTCTCTTGGCCAGTTATAGTTATAATTACAAACTGGGGGAAAGAGGGGTATTACACTCTTCTTCTATTGTGTTGAATGCTACATGAGTTTGCTTCCTGCTAAACCAGGATATCATAATTGATATTAAGTTGAAGCAACACCCTGAGGTGCTCTTTCTATCCATTGCACTCCCTACCCAGTCAGAATCAATATATCCATGTAGCCTCACTTCACCACCTAAGACATATCTCAGATCATATCCAACTGTACCACGCAGGTACCTCAACACATGCTTTGTTGCAACCCAATGGAAGTGCCTCGACTCAACCATAAACTGGCTCAGGGTGCTCACTACAAAGAAAATATATGTCCTGGTGTTAACCATGTACATCAAGGATCCAATTAGATTCTTGTACATTGTGGGATCCACCAAATCCGAATCTGAAGCGGAATCACTTAACTTCTTTAGATTTGTCATCATAGGTGTAGCCATGGGCTTGCAATCCATCACACCGAATATACTCAAGATCTCGACTGTAAACTTCCCCTATCTGAGGAATATCTTACCTGGTCTCTACCACACCTCCAATCCAAATAAATAATTCATCAAGCCAAGATCCTTCATCTCAAATTCCGAGGCCAACTCCCTCTTGCACCCAACAATGAGCCTCTCTGCCCCCATAAGGAACAGATCATCAACATACAACACCAAGATCAAAGGATCACCATCAACAACCTTGTAGTAAAGGTTGGGATCCACATCACTCTTGGTGAATCCCAAACTCATCAAGTATCCATCAATCTTGGAGTACCATGCCCTGGGTGCCTTCTTGAGTCCGTACAAGACCCTTTTTCAATATGCAAACATGAGACTCCTTCCCATGTATCACAAAACCCTGAGGTTTTTCTATTTACACTTTCTCCTCAGTCACACAATTGAGGAACGCGGTCTTCACATCCCTCTTATGTAATCTCCAACCCATAATTGAAGCAAGAGAAATAATAGTCCCGATGGAAGTGTACCTGGCGAATGGAGAAAAAGTGTCCTCATAGTCTACTCCCTCTTTTTGAGAGAATCTTTTCACCACAAACCTTAATTTGTACTTATCAATGCTTCCATCTACTGTATGCTTGAACGTATAGATCCACTTGGAAGTCACTACTGACTTCCACTCTGGTCTTGGAACTATCTCCCACACATCATTCTTCATGATGGACTGATATGCTTCCATCATGACACCCTTCCAAACTTGTTGGCTTGTTGCCTCCTCATAACTAGAAGTTTCAAAATCAATCATGTTACTCATCAATGTCATATAACTTGAGAACCTATGAGTTTGTTTTCTCTCCCTAAAAGTACCACTAGGGGATGCATGCCCCTTTACATCCTGCAAAGTGTCATGAAGCCATGTTGTCCTCTTCCTGATTGTTGCAACATCTCTAGGTAAATCCACTGGCTCTGCTGGTTGTACCGACTCCTCCTAATAGTCTGAAGGATGAACAACTGGACTATAGAGATCTGTACCCTTATTCTTCATAGCATCCTGGTCCTCACTATCAATCTCCATATTATACTGTCTATACCTCCAGAAGGCTACCTCTTCATTAAAAGTAACATCTTGACTAAACTCGATTTGACGTTGTCCTAGGATGTAGATCTTGTAGGCCTTCGAAGTCTCGCTACATCCCACAAAATTACCCTTATTTCCAAAAGGTTCTAACTTCATCCTCTTCTCTTTGGGCACATGGATGTATACTAGAAAACCAAAGACCCTCAAATGAATAGCCTTTGGATTCACTCCTGTGAATTCCTCCTCATGAGTCTTATCTCCAAATATTCGGTGAGGACTCATGTTCTAAACATAAGCTGTTGTGATGGATGCCTCTGCCCATAAGAACATGAGTAGATTCTGATCATGAATCATTGCCTTTACAACCTCCACAATGGACTTGTTCTTCCTTTCCGCAACACCATTTTGTTGAGGGTTGTAAGGAATTATCTACTCTCTCTTGATCCCTGCTTCCTTGCATAAATCATTGAAGTCAATTGGAAGTATACTCTCCTCCATTATCTATCCTTAAAATCATGATCTTCTTCCCCTTCAAGTTCTCTTTTTGAGCCTTGAACTCCTGGAACCCACTAAAGACTTCATCCTTTGTCTTCATGAAGTAGATCCATGTCTTCCGGGAGAAATCATCAATGAATGTCACATTGTACAAGAAGCCACCCAAGGATGATATTGTCATTGGTCCACATACATCTGAATGCACTAGATCCAAGATCCCTTTAAATCTACTATAACTCCTCGGATACGATCCCTTGGTATTATTACCAAGTGTACATCCCCTGCAAACACCCTCATTCTCTACTTGGAGCCTGGAATACCTATAACCATTCTTCTTGATACTGGAAAATCCTTGTAATGTAGGTGAGAAAATCTCTGATACCATAAATCACATAAAATGATATTTCCATGTACCAATTCCTGGGAGGGATGTCCTAATAATCAGTATAGTCCTCCCTCTTGAACACCAATCACTCTTTCTAAGTCTATTCTTGATCTCTTAGGCCATACAAGAACCCGACCATCCACAAATGAAACTATGTAACTTCTATCCTCCAATAGAGAATAGGCTTTTCCTTAATCAATAATATTGTTGTCCAAGGTCTACTCCTTAGACCTATTTTCTCCTCAGGGTGTAAGATAGTACTTTGGCCTTACTAGGCATGCTCCATTAAGGTCCTTTCCCAAACAAGGAATAAATCATAGAAATTTGAGGCTTAATCGCCTCTCTTCATGGCTGGAAAATTTTATTTCAAACCTCTTATTCCTCCATGGTAACTTTCCTGGAACAAGAGACAAAAAAAAATACAAGAAAAACACTTTTCTAGTGTTGTTACTAACTATTCCTCCATGGTAACCTTCCCGAAACAAGAGCCAAAAAAAACAAGAACAACCTGAAGAATGTCAACAAGCTTGAAAAACCCTAAAATTACAACTTTGACTAAATGTAAATCCGAGAGCACTAGTAGATGTGCTAGGACAAGGCGAGTTGATCTGCAGAAAAAAAATAAAAAAAAAATAGTCCCAACTTTGTCTAATAAATTCCTAATGACCTTAAGAGAAACTTCAGGTCTGAGACTGTGCAACAACAGATCTGAGACTGTGGAGCAACAAATTTCAACAAATCTTTGATACCATGTTGAATTTTCTATTTTCAGATCTAATAATTATTTCCTTATGATTTCAAACATAATGTTATGCCACTGTTATCATAGAATAATTACACACTAAAAATCTCAACCAAAATAAAACTACAGCGTAAACAATAGAATCATAGAAATATATCCATGCACAATAGACACAAGATTTTATCCTGGGAAACCCAACCTTAGGAGAAAACCCAACAACTTTTCTTCAGAAGAATTCAATCCATAAAGTACATCACCATAAAATGAAGAAACCAAACACATAAGAATTTCTCCCTTGTATGAGGAAGATCCCTCAAAGGTAGTGAACCATAGATAGAGATAGTGCACCACCAAAATATCACCAAAAGGATAGCACACATCAAAATAGATCAACTGGCAACTTCACCTGGCTAGTGAACTGCAACTGGGAATTGCGCACTTTATGAGAAGTTCTTGTGTGTGATGTGTAAATGAAATGATCAAGCCTCTTATTTATATAGATTGAGTCACCTTTAATTTCCTTGTGGGGCCAACTTGTCCTTTTGCCTTCAATATTTCATATAATGTTTTTCGGGGTTTCTTTAATAGTTTAATGTGATTTTTCTTGTCTTCTTGGCATTTATTCTTTACTAGAAAAGTTGTCCATGAACCTTGTTGATGTGTCATCTCCTCACATGCACGTTTAATTAATATAGGGATCTAATGTTGAGTATATTCACTGAGAAGCACCTCATCACAAGAGGTCTCTAGAGCCTACATATTCAACATTAGACTAAACTTGTAAACAAGTCAAACTTGCCCTATAAAAAATAGATCACTCCACCCTGGAGAAAGAAATGGGAGATAATCTTGAGTCTTTATCACTCGTAAAACCACATGACTACTAGGAGAAAGACTACACCTGGTCCATTCACCACTAGCCAAATCAACATGGCCCAGTGAGTGACTGTATCATTCTCCCTTGGTCAAATCAGCATGACCAATATGGGAGAATGTCTGCTCAATGTTGCTAACTAGAGAAACATCAACATCTTGGGACATTCACCACTAGCCAAATCAACCTGGCCCCGTGAGTGAATGTATCATTCTCCTTTAGTCAAATCAACATGACCAATCTGGGAGAATGTCTACCCAATTTTCAACCATCAACATGTTGCTTGGTCCCCCTACAGTTGGAGAGAATCTAGATGGTGAAATCATCTCTTGGTTGCCTATTATCACTAAAAAATTGCTCACCTGGCCCAAAATGCTAGGGTTACTGAAATACACCATCTATAGTATGAGTATCCCATGTCTACACCCACT
The DNA here is from genome assembly GCA_900067695.1 of Picea abies. Classification (NCBI taxonomy): domain Eukaryota; kingdom Viridiplantae; phylum Streptophyta; class Pinopsida; order Pinales; family Pinaceae; genus Picea; species Picea abies. The sequence goes on along the minus strand of CBVK0101536771.1, from coordinate 5,733 downwards.
TTCACATCATTTTCCACTAAAATAACTTAGGAAACCACTTTTCCTAATGTTATTTCCATTTAATTAAAGTTATAAAACACTTTTATGACTTTTTCCTTTTTAATTTATTTAAAAAAGGTAAAATTCAAAAGTAATGGTTAAAATTGATTCAGTCAAATAATCATATTTTATTATTTTGACCCTATCAAAGATAACCACTATTTTTCTTATAAATTAAATATATCCCCTCCATTTCCATATCCATCCATAATTGAAAGTAATGAAGTGTTATCTAAATTCCCTTAGAAGTTTTTGCTACATTTCACGATCACGTTCAACCACCAAAGAGGAGAATTTTAGCCTACAACCACACACTCAGAAAAGAAGAACCCTCCCATAAAGAGGCCACCATAGGATTATTGTATTCAAAGGTTTTATCCACAGGTGTATTCATATATGCTTTATTCATTGCATATGGGATCATTTATTCTTTACATCTATTTCTATTCATGTCTATTTTCTTTTGCATGTCGTTTAATTTTACTGAATAACAAGTATTTTGGATTAGATTTGTTTCATAGAAAACTAGGGTTTCTTGTTTTCTAACCCTTTTTATATGTAACTTTATTACAGCCATGAATTTTGTGTATTTTCTCACCTTTGTTGCAAAAACACACCAATGGGATGGCAACTCCATTGGGGATCTGAGTAAATATCATGATCCTTGGTTGTGGGTGTGTGGTATATGGTTTTTTCTTCCATTTTTGTTGTGTTTCCATGAGTATTTCAAGGGTTTTTAACATCCTATATATATTTTTTCATTGGGTTACAGGAGCTAGAAACCACTCAGGAAACCCTCGGAGACAAGGCTATAGGTGCAAGCTTAAGATCCTAGAACCAACACACTTTTTCTAGGAAACAATTACATTGGACAACACACTTTTTGGGACATTTTATGCCACTTCCCAATGCACTTTCTAGGCCACTTTTTTCCACTTCCCAGTGTGCTTTTTGGGCCACTTTTTTCCACTGTCCAACACACTTTTTGGTCCTTTTTTCTGCCACAAACCAATGCACTATTCTAAGTATTTTTCTGCATTGGTCATTTTCAAAGTTTGTTGTCTTTCCAGTGCTTTATTAGGTTGTTGTAGGTGTTGTTTAGGGCATGTTATTTCTCGTAGTTTCCTTAGTTTATTGCTTGGCTTAAAAACCCCACTAAACCCAAGAGATTGAGGACCAAAACCCCAGGGGGTTTCAATATCGTTCCCTCAAGATTTTTTTTGATGGTTTGGCTCCATGTTTGCCTCTGCTAGGCTGTAGATTTTCCTTTCAATATCTATCCATACTTATAGGTTCTTTCTTTTATTTTCATGCCACTTTAGTGCATTTAAAAAAGACAAAAAAATCATATAGGGAAGGACATTTAAACTAGGTTCCATTGCATTTAGTTTATTTTTGTTTTCTACAACCATTGGCTATCATAAGTTTGCTATTACATAAACTTAGTTATCTCATATTTTCATACCAAATCATTAGTGAAACCAAAAGGTCATTCAGGACCCTAATTTTTACTTACAAATAGGGATTTGCATTGCAATCTTAGCTGCAATGTTCGAAGGAAATTTTGCTACTTTAGATTCTTGAGTTTGCATGTGACATTTTTCAATTTTTCAAAATGAAAATTTTGATTAGGTTTCTTGCATAAATAGGAGTCTATTTCAAGCACTTTGTTTTTCAAATTTGTTCATTTTCATCTTTTGTTTTTACTTCAACAATTTACTTTCAACATTTAACCAGTTTAAAAACCATAACAACACACTGACCAAACTTAAACTCACACTAGGACACCATATCTCCTCCTAAGAGACAATGTCATAGGTTGAAAAGTCTTCAACACGAGTTCCCCATTAGGAATGCTCTCGTCTCCACTAGATTAAGTAGGGTCCCCCACCCTGATCAACCCACATGTTCTAGATCATCTAAGTATGAACCTCCCTCATCGTTGTGAGGTATTGCTACACCCAGTACCAACACTTTACCTCCTTCACCAAGCCCATCCTCCCCTAGTTCTTGCATGGATAGAATTACTCAAACCTTCTTTCTTTTCATGGCCAGATTGAGCATCCCAGACTTGAACCAGTTGATCAATGACTCCATCCACCATGACCCTACATAGCCTCCCATTCCTACCAAAATACCATTTGATATCTCCAATTTTAAGATTAAATAAGGAGAAGACCCTTCCAAACACATTATGTCTTTCCACCTTTGGTGTTCATCCAGCTGCATAATGGAAGACTTGGTTACACCGAGACTTTTCTAGAGAACCTTGATGGGTGCCACTGCCAAGTTGTACATTGACCAACTTGGGAACACACACCACACCTTTAAGTCCATTTCCAAGGTGTTTCTCACCTTCTTTCAATTACTTGTTTGTCAGGATGTAGGGATATAAATCATTACCTACTTTCTTACTTGTCTGCTCATAGTCATAGTCTTTCACTAGATCTGCAAATCCATCTTACCCCAATAGAAACCAAATCTATAAGTGCATCATCACTACCCTTTGGTCAGTACATTTATTATCCCCACCACTAGGGATTGTCAACACTCTGGTCATGGAAACATTGAACTTTCCTAACCTCACCCTTAGGATTCTAGTATGGTACCTTGAACTCCCTCCAACCACTCCTCCACCTTCCTCCCCAAAACCATATTTTACTTTGACCCCTATGTAGTCTATACCTATGCACATTAGTGTTCCTCAAACACTTCCACAACCCTCACCTCAAACTTCCCATACCTCACCTCGATATTCATGTGCCCCATCTCAACACGTGTAGGATCCACCTCCACCAATGTTGAAAGGAAAAGGAGTTTACAATGGGGAAAACGCCAAAGCTAAAGGGAGCATCGATTATACCAAACAAGCCAATTCCACCCATATCACTACATTTAGGCCCATACCACCATGCACCATATGTGATATCACTAGCCATGCTTGGATTTGAAAAAAATTTACAATGCCAATGACTGAGGACATGCTTCCTCCATGCATGTTGTGGAGGTCCCTCTCCCTAAGTCCTTAACCAAGCATATTAATTCCTTGCACACCAATCACCCTTGTGATTTGTGAGATACTTATGGCCATTATTATCATCATTGTCCCTGTATACCACATTATTAGCATGCTCTTGAGATCCTATGCCAATTGGATTCCCTTCACCAAGGAGATCCAACTATGATGATCAAAGAATCCTCCCTTACCCGTGATTCATCTTCCCTGACCAATTCTCAACCCACCATTGAAATTGATCCACCTGCAATGCATACTAGTGAGAATACCATGCAAATTATCTACATATCAAGTTCCATGGAATTGAAGTTGTTCGAGAACCTCCCCTTCTCTATAGGCATACATCAGAGCACTCTTAGCATGCCTCATATACCTCCGGTCTCTCTGTTCTCAACATCGATGGAACCTTTGTCCTAGTTTGTCATCCACTTCTTTGAATTTAATGTATGTGAACCATGTTTCTCGTTCCCATGGTAGGAAGCATGCTCCTTTCTGATTACATATACACACAACAAGGGCATCATACCCACTTATCCATACTTGATCATTTCCTCCATCACCATCTTATGGTGGGGGAAATCTCATGCTTGTGGGCATGATGGCCCCTCTGTCCAATTGTAGAGATGATCACTATCCACTCTATTCTTAGGCCCTAATGACCTAGGTTAGGAAGAATATTCTCTCATCGGATGAGTATTCTATCCTACCAACCTCACCGACACACTATCTACACATTGCATATAGTCGATTCTCAATACCACATATTGACACATTCTACTCTATGCAATTCAAAGTAGATTGGTGATCCCATACTGACCACGAGATCCCCATTCCTAGTAATTCATCCCCTCCTCCTGATTTCAATTGATACACCATATACACCATTGGACTCATATTTCTAAGCCATTCTTACGTTGATACTTCATCAGGAAGCCATTTTTCCACGAAGAATCAAATTTCATACTTTTCCACCAAATTATTCTTTGATTGGTTGCACTACTAAAGCACCATTTTTATTTTGTTATTGTTGACTATTGAACAAGGATTCTGTTGGAAATATTGTTGTTATTGATATCAAAGATAGGGGTAGACTACATATGTAAAATATAAATATGGCAAGATGAAAATTGTTGGAAATGTTGTTTTTGGATTTTTGATGCTTAGTTTGGATACCATATATATGGTTGAAAATATTATTCTAACACCTTTCCAATTTTATATGACACTCCCTCTAAATCCATAGGAATAAGGAGATATAGAAGATTCTGTCAAGACAACCCAGTGAAAAAGTATAGGTCGACCTAGCCAGTTTTATAAGTCGGCCCCATTAGTGAATGTAGAAACACTATAAATGCAGGACAAATGTGCACATTTTAAGAGTATCCAAGCAAGAATAACAAGTACAAGTGTGCATAAGAGATATGAGGTGTGAAAGAGGAGTCGGGGAGTATTCTTGGGGTCTAAAGGTGTGCAATAGGAGTTTTATTGGAGTTTTAAGAGTGCGCTATGAAGGACTAAGGTCTATGATACTGCAAAGTGCATTGTTTTGAGGTTGTGATGTTGTATTCTGAAATTATATTCTAGGAATGATGTTATGAGGTTCACTAGGGAATGAAGGCTAAATCTGACTAGGGTTTGAAGCTATATATGGGGTATAAAGCAAGGATAGGCATAAGAGCATGAAATTTAAGGGTACAATGATGTCATGAAATGCATGAGGTATGAAGAATGTAGGTGAATTCAAAAGTAATTTGTGTATGAAGATCTTAGATTGGTACTTGTAAAATTTTCATTCCTTACCCAGTTTCAAGTCTCACTGAGACCACTCATTGTTAAATGTCCAAAACCTAGTTTTATGACAACAACAAATACTCAACATATAAACAATTCTCAGAAATGAAACATGAGGATTCTGGACATCATTTAATGCATAAATAAATTTCTAACAGCAGCAAAATAAATCAGAAAATTATAGAAACATATAATTTTGGTCTAACATTGACCCTAGAAAAACCCACAAGGGGAAAAGCAGTGAGAGAGGGCATTTTTATTATTTTTAGAGCTCAGAGAAATTCGTCTGTTACAACAGAAATTTTACAGCAAAAATTACACAAACTTATCTTAGAAAAATGAGCCAAATATCCTCATGAACAACCCCCAAATAAGCTCCTTGATTTATGTGCAAGAAATTTGTACCATTGTACGGTTGTCACAACATTTAATATTGTACGAACTATCTAGAAAATCGTGCCATAAATTTTGGGTTTGTTGTACGAATTTTTTAGCATTAAATGCACCTAGATTTATGTGCCAAACTTCCATGAAATGCGTGCACTTTATCTATTGTACAAACTGTACCTTTCTTAGTTGTACGACCTCCAAAAATACGTACTATACATCATGTCTGTTGGTTGTACTCTCTACCTCAATTTATGTGTTGTACCTTGCCTTGGAATGCATGCCAATGCTCAACAACCTCGTCTCTTCTCTTGTTGGACTTCTCTCTTCCTCTTGCTTTCCAAAAATTCATTCAAAAAAAAGTGAAGAATGAGTGTGCCCTCCTTACCCTAATCGACTCAATGAGAGGGAAGGTGAAAAGTCATCTAATCCAATGGTTGAGATTAGATAAGATAAGTGGTGGAGATTAAATCACTTAACTCACCCACTTTCCCTAAGTT
>CBVK0101536768.1:0-20628 GCA_900067695.1 Picea abies | reverse complement strand
TCAAATCCATTGGAGACTCAGTTGAGATAACAGGTGAAAGGGACAGTTGGCTGTCAGTTGTGATTTGATCACACATGCATTGGATACGCTTATGAGCATGTGAAAACTAGGCAATTCGCACCATTGTGAGAATTCAAATTGTAGAGACTATGTAGAGGAGGTAGGTTGTTTGGACACGGAGAATTGGCACATGTATTTGTTGATTTGTGTATGACAGTGTGAGATGATTGTATTGTCCTAAGAGATCTTGGATTAGAGTTTTGTATGAGATTGTTTCATGATTCATGATATACATAATATATGATAGTGGGGTTTTTATCTTTACACTTTCCCAGAAAAACATATGTGTTATGTGTTATTGATATTTCACTTTGTGATAGTGGTTGTGATCGTGGTTTAATTTTTTCGCAAGAATAATAGTAGAAGCGATTATGTATTTAACAGTGGCATATAATTGTTAGATCAGGAGAATCGCATGAAATACTTAATTTTTATTGAAATTTCTACATGGTATCAGAGCCACGGAGGCCAAGGAGTCACGAAAGTGAGGTGAGAACATTGTTTTATGTTCGCAGGTATCATCTCTAGCAGGGTGAGAAATTTAGTACTGTAGACTACGCACAGTTCTCAAAGAAGAAATGCTCGCACCCTAGTCAAAGGAGAGGTGCAAAATTCCATGAGCATTCTCACAGGCTGATCAAGGGAGAGGTGCAAACCTCCTTCACCCTACAATGCATTAAAGTGTGAACATTCCAATCAAGTTCATAGGCTATACACAAGAAGGGTGCAAACTTCCCTCAGGCTACTCATAGGAGGGGTGCGAACCTCCCAGGGAAAGAGGGATTGCAAAAGTTGAGTTTTGGGTTGGATAACATTCAAATTTGCAGGATTTTCTTGGTGCGACAGTTGATTCGAGATCGAAATGTCTTTCAATGGCTTGAGGTTGGAGTATGCACTCGAAGGTATCTAGAACTACATTGCATGGAAGGACAAGATGGAAGAAGTACTCAAAGACAATGGCTTGAAGGATTACATTGATAAATATGTTCCTAAGCCAGATGCAACAGACACTGCAAATCTTGATGCATGGAAAAAGAAAGTGGCAAAGGTGAGGAGGATTATGTTGAAGGGAGTATGAGACCACATTGTCTGAAGTCTCCATGGGAAAACCACACCACATGCAATGTGGAAGGTTTTGACATATCTGTTCCAAAATAGTAAAGACCATAGGAAATTGGTGCTCAAAGATAAACTCAGTAAGATCAAGATGGAGAAGTGTGACACCATTCCAAAATATCTCACGAAGTTTGTCCAATGTTGGGATGAGCTTGGAAGTGTGGGAATAATAATCGATATTGATGATTTGGTGAGCTTGGAGCTCTTAGGACTTCCCAAGAGTTGGCACAGTTATCAAGACTCAGTCAATGGAAGGGAAAAATTACTAAATTAGGAACGACTATGGTCAGATCTAGTGCAGGAGGAGTTCAGGCGGAACACCAAATATGGATCTTCATCAAAGCGTGATGATGAAGAGGATTGTGCTTTGACTACCAAGGCAATGAAAGGGAAAGGGAATAAATTCCATTCAAAATCTGAGTCTAAAGTCAAGAAGCTGGATTTGTCCAAAGTGAAGTTTTTTCACTGTCATGAACACGAGCATCATGCTACTAACTGTTCGTAGAAGAGGAAGAACACGATGGTTGTTGGAGCTGCAACTAGTGAGGCTCTTGTCTCACAATTTGAACTTGACTTCACTTTGATCACATGCATGGCTTCAAGTGCATTGGGATCGGTGTGGTATTTGGATAGTGGCGCTTCCTTCCACATGACGGGAGATAAAGAGTATTTCATTGACTTGGAGGAAGAATATCTCATAATGCATATAGAGATGGGAAATGATGGATGATATAGTGCGACTGGTATTGGTACCGTTACCTTTCAGAGGGAGTCAGGTAAACCATTTCAGTTGAAAAATCTTATGCATGTTCCAAGTCTGAAGAAAAACCTGGTCTCAGTCGTAATGTTGGAGGACAGAGGCTATGATGTTGTTTTTAGCAATGGAAAATCCTACCTGTGACATAAGGCAATAGGTCAAGTCAAGAAGATAGGGATTCGAGTTAATAATATCTACATGATGGAGGTGGATGACCACGGTGCCATGATAGGCAAGGCAGAAAACGTGATGAGCCAGGATGAGGGTACAGGCGATTGGGTCATGTTCATCATGGAGCCTTGAATATCATGCAGAAAATATCTACTGGACTTCCAAGGGGAACACTTGCTTAGTTAGATCAATGCAAGGGGTGCACCCTGGGGAAGTATGTAAAGTCCACCTTTCATGAAAAGGACAATTGTGCTTCGGTGATCCTAGAAAGAATTCACACAGATGTGTGTGGACCATTCTCGATTTCTTCGACAGCAAAACACAGGTATTATGTTATTTTTGTTGATGACTTTTCTCATAAATGTTGGATATTCTTCATGCAGAAGAAGGATCAAACATTCTCAAAGTTTTGTGAGTTTAAAGCATTGGTGGAGAAAAAGTCGGGGAAGCAAGTGAAGGCTCTAAGGAGCGATAATGGTGGAGAATACATCTCTAATGAATTTAAAGACTTTTGTAGTAGAGAAGGAATTTGAAGAGAACTCATAGCACCTCATAACCCACAGCAAAATCGGGTCGCGGAGAGAAAGAACAGAATGATCGTGGGTGTAGCATGAGCGATGTTGCATGATCAGGGCCTACCAATGAATTTGTGGGCAGAAGCATGCAATTCTACAGTTTATGTGCAGAACCGTTGTCCTCATAGAGTAATTGGCATGAGTACACCTAAAGAATCCTTCACTAGTAAGAAACCTAATGTTTCTCATTTTAAAATTTTTGACTCATCTGTTTATGTGCATGTGACCAAGGATGCCAGGAAGAAGCTGGAACTGACTACTGAGGTTGGGATATTTTTGGGGTACACAGAAACACCCCATAATTATCGTGTGCATTTGCAGAACAGTAAGATGACTGTTATGAGATAGAATATAAAATTTGATGAGGGGAAATCCATGCGGTTGTCGCTTCAGAGGCAGCTAGACTTGCATGTAGAAGAGGAACTGTTGGTTCCCAAAGATGAGTCTGAATATGTGGATCAACCACATGAAGAGGTTCATGGAGTGGAGGAAACCACTCAAGCAGATCCATCCATTAGAAATGGCAGAAAACACACCATGGAAGCTGATAGATTGAGACTAGATGTTGCACAGAATGTAGGAGCCCCTACTTCACAGCACAGACAGAGACAGTCTCCTAATCGATTTACTGGATACATGGCTCTCATGAGAAAATTTATTGTGACTAAACCATCTTCCTTTCAGGAAGCATTGCAAGATCCCACTTGGGTTGATGCTATGGTAGAGGAGTATGACTCCATTGTCAAAAACAGTGCATGGGAAATTGTCCCAAGACCGGTCGACCAATCAGTGGTAGGACTAAGATTGATCTACAAGGTAAATCAAGCTATAGATGGGAGTGTTGAGAAATAAAAGGCCAATTTTGTGGCCCGAGGCTTCTCACAGATCGAGGGGATAGATTATGATGAGACCTTTGCACCTGTCGCAAGGTACTCTTCCATAGGATCCATCCTTTCACTCTCAGTGCAGATGGGCTAGCACATTCATCAGATGTATGTAAAAACTACTTTCCTCAACGAGATCATTGAGGAAGAAGTGTACATTGAACAACCAGAAGGTTTTGAGACCTTTGATAGAGATTCGCATATGTGCAAACTCAAGAGACCATTGTATGGGCTGAAGCAAGAACCCCGTGCTTGGTACACTCTGATAGATAGCTATTTCACCAGATTGGGCTTCACCAAAAGTGAAGCAGATGAAAACCTATACCAAATTGTGGTGGAGGGTAAGCTATTAATCATTGTTCTTTATTTTGATGATTTAATACTAACAGGTGATGAGCAATTGATATGCTCATGCAAGGATGACCTTGCAAAGGAGTTCGAGATGAAGGATTTGGCCTTCTTCATTATTTTCTTGGATTGGAAATATGGCAGTGAGATGGTCAGCATTTTGTGTCTCAAGGAAAGTATGCACGGAAGATACTGGGTAAGTTTCACATGGAGGGCTGCAAACCCATGGATATTCCTTTTCCAGGAAATTGAAGGAAAGAGGATGCTACTTCTGGAGAGGTAGTGGATGCTACTGTCTATTGACAGTTAGTGGGTTCGCTAATGTATTTAGTGAATACGAGACTGGAAATTTGCTATGCAGTTAACCAACTAAGTCAAGTGTTGGTTAAGCCTACCAAACTCTCTTGGAGGGTAGGTAAGCATGTCCTAAGATATCTGAAGGGAACATCTGAGTATGGATTATGGTACAGATAGATGTATGAGGTGAAGTTGCATGGATTCACGGATGCAGATTGGGCAGGCAGTCCAACAGACAAAAAGAGCACATCAGGGGGGATCTTTAGTATTGGATCTATAGTTATTTCTTGGTACAACAAGAAACAAATATTCGTGGCACTTAGTTCAGCGGAAGTAGAATACATGGCAGGGAGTCAAGATGCATGTGAAGATATCTAGATGAGGAAGATCTTGGTTGGTTTTTTTGGTTCTCATTTAGATCCAACAATGATTCTGATGAAGGTGCTCACTAGGAGAAAATTTGAATATCACAGAGACAGGATTGGGGTGAAGGATAATCCCTTTCTTGTTGAGAGGGAGTGTTGAAAAGTCAATAAGAAATATGTGTCTAATTTACTTTTCCCTTAAATAAATTGGACAATAAATATTAATCTATTATCTCATTTATAATTGAGTGATTTGGAGTTGTAACAGAACTATAAGTGTAGTTAAGTGAGTTAAGCTTAGTTGTACTATTTGTAACTAAACTTGCACTAGTGAGAGTTCAATGAATTAATTATTCATTAATTCACAATCAGTGAACTCACATGCAACTGAATATTCACCACGGTTAACTACATGCATGTCAAATCCATTGGAGACTCAGTTGAGATAACAGGTGAAAGGGACAGTTGGCTATCAGCTATGATTTGATCACACATGCATTAGATATGCTTATGATCATGTGAAAAATAGGCAATTTGCACCATTGTGAGAATTCGAATGGCAGAGATTGTGCAGAGGAGGCAGGTTGTAAGGACACGGAGAATTGGCACATGTATTTGTTGATTTGTGTATGACAGTGTGAGACAATTGTATTGTACTAAGAGCTCTTGGATTAGAGTTTTGTATGAGATTGTTTCATGATTCATGATATACATAATACATGATAGTGGGTTTTTGAGCTTTACCCTTTCCTAGAAAATCTTATGTGTTATGTGTTCTTGATATTTCACTTTGTGATAGTGGTTGTGATCATGGTATATTTTTTCCACAAGAATAATAGTAGAAGTGATTCTTTATTTAACAGTGGCATACTTAATTTGTAGGAGAATCGTAGGAAATACTTAATTTGTATTGAAATTTCTAAAAGAACTACACCTACAACATAGTTGGAGGCATTAGTCTCAATCTCGAACGGTTGTTGCAGATCATGTAAGGAGAGTATTGGAGCTAAGCAAATTATATGCTTCAGATCATCAAATTATTTTTTTTGTTCCTGGCCCCATGAGAAATTTTCCTTGACACATTGGTTGAGGACCCATGCAATATGGAAGAATCCCAATACGAACCTTTGGTAGAAGTTGGTAAGTCGTAAGAAGATATAAAGCTTGGTTAGTGTGGTTAGGGTTGGTCAGTCATGAATGAATCAGATCTTAGTTGGATCCACATGTACCCCATGCTCATAAATAATGTATCCCAAGTATTGGACCTTGTTCATGCCAAAGGAGCATTTTTCCAAGTTGGCATATAGCTTGTGCTACTACAGATTGCCCAAAACCTGTTGAATATGATGCATGTGCTCCTCCCAAATTTTTCTAAAGGTGAGGATGTCATCCAGATATACCACAACAAAATAGTTCATGAAGGGTCTCAATACGTCCTCCATCAATCTTATGAAAGTTGATTGTGCATTTGTTAAACCAAAGAGCATGACTAGCCATTTGAAGAGACCTTCTTTATATTTGAAAGTTGTCTTCCATATTGTTAACACTCAATAGTTTTCTAGGTTGTAGTAGACAGGGATAATTTTAAGGATGTAAATTTATATAAACATGTAGAGACATGGGCTAATCTTACTAGTCCTTAATATGCAAAATGTAAAATGTTTGGTGATAATTTTGTAAAAATATTCAAATTTATAAAGATTGAATATAGATTCTATCAAATATTGGCAATTTTTAAGGTAAAATAATTTTATTCTATGGAATTTGGGTGAATCATTTTTAGAAAAAATGGAAATTAGCAAATCGTTTTTTGGGAAAAACCATGGAAAATTAGCCTATTTGCGAAATTTATCCCCATTTGAGAAAACCATCAAGGTAACCATTTCAGACCAAAATGTTGACTAAAATGTTGCCCTTTCGATCACAAAAGGCTCTCTTTGCAAGTCTACTACCCAATGTCACTTCAATAGCAGCTTTATATGAAGCTGAATGACCATATTTTCTATACAGTAAGGGTTTTGGTTTCATGAGTGGTTGAATAAGAATCAAAGATAAGCTATGGGCATAGAGTCATGAGTTTGAAACTCAAAGATAAATGTCAACAATGGTTTGTAAGCATTTCAACAATGGTTTGTAAGCATTTCAATAACAAAAGAAATATAGGCAGTGTTTTCACAACATCAATATTATGTGATGCAGTAGAAGAGTAAAAGAAAAATATATTTGAATATGAACCATCGCTTAAGATGAATTTCACATCAAAATTTAGAGAAAGAAAATAAAAGTGTTCAGAGAATTATTTCAAATGAGTTTTGAATCACTCTACTAAAATGAAAACTGAAAAACATAGACATTCATATGATAAGAAAGATAAGGAAACATGAACATGAAAGGAAAACACACTTCTGAAAACACCTGACACAATAATCTTTACTGTAGAAAATGCCTAGTACTTATTTATTCATCCATTTCCATTAAGCACAAAAAACAATACGGATCATGAAGATAGCTTACTTCTCCCTTTGGTCGAACCTCGAAAAAATTAAATCAATTTAAAACGGTGGATCAACAAGAAAGAAAAAGAAAGAGAGAAGCATTCCAACTGTAGATCAATTGTCTACCATTGGGCATGGACTCAACACCACTCTGCATATTGAAGGCAATCAAGCTAAATATTAGTTTAAGATCTTATATGATGATGATTACAAGAAAGGAATGTGAACAAAAGAATAAATTCTACTAAACAAAGATCCTATCTGTAGAATAGATTGAAAAATTCTTGAACAAAAACAATGATTAACATGCCATCTACAACAAAGCCTTTGTTGTTCAAGGATCCATTAATCAAACACAACCTTTGATCCTCAAAACCTATAATATATTCAATCAAGAAGATAAAAAGAAATGGGAAAACAAATAAGACAAACCGATAAATAACTCTCATGAATCTTAATGGAAAAAATGTTGGTTACAAATAGGCCCTCGGGATTACAAATCAACAGCTAAAACTGCTCCTCAAGCTTTGTCCTCTATTGGATCATGAATCCAACCCTTTTCTCATCAAAAACCATTTAATTTATAGTGAATAATATCTATATACCCTAAGGATGTCGAAACCAAGGAGTTACATAATATCCTCCTACATTTAGGATTCTTGTTACAAAAGATTCCAACAAAAGCCTAACAAATTCCTATTTTTTTGGAATTTTGTCTATGATGAAAAATTCCTTTTAAAACAGGTCAGACTACTTGATCTAGATATGGAGCACATTTCCATAGTGTCCAAATAACTCCTAGGATACCATTTGAACCTTTCTTGATAGGTGGAAACCTCCAAATAAGTCAAATATCCAACAACTATGTAAAACATAGATTTTGCAACACCAATTTGCAGCGCACTGGTGTTTTAATTATATCTCTCACATTACAAACTGGGTTAGGCTGAAACTTGGTCAGAAATTAAATGTCATTGTCATTCTCCTCCACAAAATATTTCATAAAAACCCACATCACCATTTTGGATTTATGATCAAATGTTTATAATCAGATGTTACAGGAAATGAGTTCGCATCGCCCCTGTCTGCCAGTTCGCAACACCAAAAGGAAAAAACATCCAAAGTCACTTTATCGACCTTCAAACAGGATGAAAACCCTCATGGAGTACCTTATGGTCCTAAGTTTTATGCTGGTATCTTTGAAATTTCTTGAGGGTGTATACAAGTAGTCAAACGTCCAACTCTCCTCTTTAACCAGTTCACAACGCCAATTCACAGTGCCAAATTCAAAATCAAGGGTGCACTTCAAGTAGACTATTGGAACAACATTTTGTGTTTTAACATATGGCTCCATAGGGGATGGAGATATCCCTTTGAGGCTCCAATAACATGCATTTCCAGTACCTTATCCATTCCATCTCTGTGATCTGTACTCTATCTATGCCTTGAGAGCACCTCTGATCATTTATTGAAAAATGAAAAACATTCAATGAAAACCAAATGCTTGCATAGAAAGCTTATTTATATAAATTCCTACATTATTCTATCCAATTGATATTATTTTCTTAAGTTTAATCATATTTCCAGTGAATCCATGCAACCATTTGGCTAGTAAAACAAGTTTCTTGTATATTGCAGATGAAAGCATAAAAATAATATAACCTTTGCAGTAGAAAATTCATCAATCATTCATACTTACAACTGAAATTTATTTTCAAATACAAATATACAACATAAGGGGCCTTCTGAAAAATTGTATCCATTAAAACAACTATTGGATCTTGGAGCTCAAGGTGAAATTCTAGTTGGGATAACTCATGTGAAAAATCTATTACATTAAGTATTTTGCTATCCTTTCGTTCTGATCTAAAAGGTACATAACTCAAGCGGATACAATCCTCCAAATTATCTACCATTGGATCAAGGACAACTATTTCTACATGTTGTTCTAGTTGAAGTTTGGATTGTCTCTGCATATTACCAGTTTCATGATTGTTGCCAATTTCATTTGTTTGATGATTTGCTTCTATTCCAATTTCTTGGAAAAGTATATCACTTTGAAAAACACTGGAAACTGGTTGAGGAATGTGAGGAATAAATACTCCTTCAACAATTCCTTCACTACTATCACCCTGATCTTTAAAATTGGCATATCTTTTATTTAAAAGATCGAAGTCTATACAACATTCCTCGTAAATCAGATCAACATAATACCTATGTTTGCAATAACCATTGAATGCATTATGAAAATATTTCAATGAATGAATTCTAGCAAGAGGGAGGGTTCTACACCACTCACATGCATGTCCTTCCAAAGAAAATACAAAAATTTTAATAAGAACATCCTCATGATCAATATTTATCTTATGCATACACTCGTGAAAATCCAATAAGTGCTCACTAGAATGATCATGCTCGTTTCCCCCAAATATCAGAAGGCAAGGTTCCCATACTTCTCTATTAGGTACAAGATTTGGAAATCCAGGTATATACGATAAGTCACAAAATGCATACCTCTGAGCTAGGACCTTGTCCATTTCAAAATATTGGAGTCACCAATAGATATCTGAACAGTGGAATTGCCATGGTGAAAGATAAGAAGTCTAGAAGTTTCTAGCATTAGTTCACCATCCAAATCTAGATCTAATCATCATAGTTCACCCAAGGAAGGTGTCTTCATTGTCATCCTCGACAACGATGCCAAGATGTTAGCACTCAATAGTTTTCTAGGCTGTAGGAGAAAACCATCAATTTAGCCATTTCAAACCAAACTTTGCTAGCCTTTTTTATCAGAGAAGGCTCTCTCTGTAAGTCTTATACCCTATTTCACTTCAATAGCATCTTGATATGAAGCTCAATGACCATATTTTATCTAAAGTAAGGGTTTTGGATTTATGAGTGGTTGAAGAATCAAACACAAACTATGGGCATTGAGTCATGAGTTTGAAACTCAAAGGTAAAGGTCAACAATGGTTTTTAATAAGTTTGGAGACAAATCCAATATAGGCAGTGTTTTCAAAACATAAATCTTATGTGATGTAGTATAAGAGAAAAAGAAAAATATATTTGAATATGAAGCATCGCTTAAGATGAATTTCACATCCATCTTTAGAGAAAGAAAAATAAAGTGTTCAAATCATTATTGAAAATGAGTTATGAATCACTCTACTGCAATGAAAACTAAAAACATAGAAATTCATATGATAAAAAAGATAAGGAAACATGAACATGAAAGAAAAACACACTTTTGAAAACACTTGACACAAGAATATTTGCTACAGAAAATGCTTAGTACTTCTTTATTGATCCATTTCCATTAAACAAAAAAAATAAAATACAGAGAAAAGGGTGGATCAACAAATAAATCGAAAGAAAGAGGGAAACATTCTGACTATAGATCAGTGGTCTTCCATTGGGCATGGAGTCAACACCACTTTGTAGATTGAAGGAAATCAAGATAAATATCAGTTTAAGAGATTATATGATGATGATTATAAGAAAGGAATGTGAACAAAAGAATAAAGTCTACTAAACATAGATCCTCTTTGTAGAATAGATTGAAAAATGCTTGAACAAAAAAAATGATTAACATGCCATCTACAACAGATCCCTTGTTGCTCAGGGATATATTAATCAAAGGAAGCCTTTGATCCTCAAAAAATGCAATATACTCAGTCAATAAGATAACAAGAAATGGGAAACCAATGAAGACAAACTGATAAATAACTCTCATGAATCTTAATGGAAAAAATGTTGGCTACAAACAGGCCCTCAGGCTTACAAATCAACAGCTAAAATTGCTCCTCAAGATTTCTTCTTTCTTGGATCATGAATCCAACCATTTTCTCATAAAAAACCATTTCATTTGTAGTGAATAATCTCTATCTACCATAAGGAGTTTGAAACCAAGGAGTTACATAGGATCCTCCTCCATTTAGGAGTCTTGTTGCAAAAGATTCCAACAAAAGCCTAACAAATTCCTATGTTTTTTGGATTTTGTCTATGATGATAAATTCATTTTGAAACAAGTCATCTTGATTGATATGGAGATGGAACACATGTACCTCATGTCCAAATAATTCCTATGATACCATTCGAACCTTCCTTTATTGGTGGAAACCTCCAAACAAGCTGAATATCTAGCAACTATCCAAAAATAAAGAGTTCACAGCGTTAGTTTGAAATGAATCGGTGTTTTAATTATATCTCTTGACTTACAAAATGGGTTAGGATGAAATTTATTAAGCAATTCAATTCCATTATGTTGGCACAGGAGCTTACCTAGGGTTCAATGCTTCAACAACTCTCCAAAAAAACCCTAACTACCGGCCCTTTCAGCAACACCTATGAAGCAGGTGAAGTCTCACCTGAGGTAGAAGTAGGGGGGGTTATAGGATGCAAGTGTTTGTAACCAAGATTGGACATATATATGTGATAACAACACTTCACAGAGTATTCTAGAAAAACTTAGAAGGTGATATGCATTAGTTTATTATCTTTAATAACATCACAAAACATACCCTAATAGAGATCGACATAGTAACAACAAATATTAAGCATTTCAACCACTTAGCACATATCATTGAGTTAGATATAATCATTCATTTATATTTAACTCAAGTAAATCACTAAGCATCAATAGATCTGTTTATCATACATAAAAATCAAATCACTGAGAATATTCATAACATAAACAATCCAAGACCAAGCCAACCAAAGACACAAGATATATGTGGTTCACCCCAGTGTGGGGATACATACAACAACTGCTTCATCTTCTTTATTATTCTTCAATATATTACATCTAGAAACTCACGTGCACTGATCCATGGAATCAAGCCTTGCATAGGATAGGAGATCTATGCACTGAGCACCATATCCTCCTTCCAAGGTTAGGTCAAGGCACAAAGCCAACTCCTATATCGAGCATGGAGCCTTAAGACATATACATTATGTTGCACAAAGCACCAAAAACTGTTTTCACTTAGCTACCAAGACTTCGCTTCAACAAGCCTCTCTTCTACCATACATACTTACTTATTTATACTTTTACAATCCCTTACCAAAAGGCCTAATAATGGGTAAACCCCATGGGTCAACATCCCAAAACCTATTACAAAAACCCTAGGGACCCCTTACTGGGTCCACATAGCCCTAAAAATCGGTGAGATCTGTGACCTCGGCTCCTCCTATGTTCTCCTTTCTCAACCAATGTGTCGAACTCTAAAAAGTGGTCAAACCTGACCAAGGTTTTCTCAAAACTTGGTCGAGGGCCAACAGGCACCCAACAATCATCTATGACTAATCCTGAGTCACTCAGGTATGGGAAATGTTGATTTGAATGCCTTGAGGTTCACTGGAGCTGCCTTGACCTGATGCTTCACCTGAACCTCTTACTCAACGAGCTCCTCAATCATATACTCTGTAACAGGCCCTTCCAGGTGTTGTTCCATTATTGCAACCATTTGGTCCAATTGCGAGCCTTGTCCATCAATCTCTTCAAACACCTTGCAGGCTTCATCCTGGAGAGGTTGCATCTTCTGTGTGACTTCCATTACTCTATTCTAGATGGAAGTAATTTGTTGTTGCACTGTGCGCTATTCCTAATATCTCTTCATTCTTTCAACTGTGGTTAGTAGCTTCATCTACGCCGGCACAGAGAATGCATGTTGTTGTGCTTCCTATAACTGTACTTCCAGTTTCTTTAGCTCTGGATCTTCTGCAAGGATTTCATAAGTCTGTGTGCTTCTATCGCTTAGTTGTTTGCACTTTGAGGCGAGGTCCCTTATCCTTATTACTAATTCTTGGTGGCTTCCTCCCTCTGATCATGCACTTCTTGCAGGATGATCGAAACTTCTTGGGCTTCCAACGCTGTTATCCTCGGTTAAAGATGCTAGATGGTCTCAGTGAGATTCACTAATCAAGCCTTGACTAACTCTTGTTTCTCCTGTGCCAAGCCAAACACAGAGCGACATGCTTTATGTACTACTTCTTTTAGAATGTACGTGGTGAACATAGTGTACTCATAATCCCATGTAATTTTGTCATGGTTAACTATGCCAGCCAAAGGTGTAATGTATTCTAGTAGGATGGACGATATTTTCTTCCCATTAGCCAGATCGCCACAATGCTTACTTTGTTACTTGGTTGTAGGGTTAACACAACTAGAATGTCATCTCGTCGAAGGGGAAGCCTACAGTCCCCTGGTCGACGATGCTTGGACACCTTCAGATAAAAACTTGTCTCCCATTAGCTTATTGAGGACCTCCTCGACAGACTTCTCTAATTCAGTAGGTTCTCCTGACATTCTTAATTTTAACAGATAGGTCGGTGTAGACGAAAGGATAATCAGGGTAGACAAACAGAAAACGACGTCTAGTTTCTGATGACATAGCTTGAAAAACAATCAATTCTCTGTTGTCTCATTTAATCACGAGTGGAAAAAAGTGGTCCCAACATGGCGATGAACAAGTTAAATAAGCAGGGCCTCATAACAGATTCTTCCAATGGGTAGGAATGCTTCCATCAATGCGAATCTGTCTATTATGGTGTGGTATCAACATCCCAAAAGCATTCCATCCACCCATAAATGCATTTTCTAATTACTCTGGAGCATCGTTCTAATAGTTAGCGTGCCTCTAATGGTCATATAGCTTCACTAGGGAGAATTCCCATGCGAACCTACCTCCTACGAGGTTCTAGTCTGTGAAGTCTTCCATCCAGTATCTATAGCTCTATGTAGCTTTTCTTCTTAGCTTTCTTTTTACTAAGATTCCTTTCCTTCTTTCCTGTGATCTGAGTCTCTCTCACTATTTATGGAATACTCTTTCCATTCTTATTCTTATCTTGTCCTAGTGTAGTGACTTCGCACTACTGATCTACTCGTAAAGAGTTTGAGGTTAATATCCTCACTCTTATTAATTCCTGGGTAGGTATACTTATTTCTTGCATGGATAGCTCCTTCAAACCTTCTTTCATTCTTTCAACCTTGAAAACTAATTATCTTGCCTTCTATTGCTTCAACTTATCCTCTCGTTCTTCTATTAGTCGATCTATTTTTCTAGCTATGAAATCCCTTAGTTCTTGTTTTTTCTGTTCTATAGCTTCTTCCTCTACTTTTGTTCTAATATAATCCTTCTCAATCCAATTCCTACCTAGAAGAAGTGGGAAAGGGGCGTTGTTCCCAATAAACTTAATGACTTCAAATTCTTCTTTGGTTGATGTTCCATGAACAATAATAGGTACATTAGTAATTATTCCACATAAGGTTATCATCTTACCCTTAAACAAGCCTATCCTTCCCAATGAAGGTATCATAGTGGGATTTCCTAAGATTTCCCAAATGTCTTCTATCATAATATTCACTTGTGTTTCTTCATAGAAGACATAATCTATGTCGAAGTCTTTTATTCTTGCACTTATGTGTTGTTTTACTTTCAGGATTTCTGGTAAACTGACATCTTTGTGCTCATTCATCATTTCTTTCAACTGTAATAATATAGTATGATATTTCTCTGATTCTTTCTCTTTATGATTCTCTAACGTGCTCTTAGTCTCTTGATTTCCTTCATAGTTTTCTTGTCTCATGTTCATTCTTTCAACTTTAGCAATCATCCTTGGACAATCCCCAACCTCATGACCAAAAATATTACAACAAAGACAGATAGGACCTATACTAGGGCATTCCTTAGCAAGATGTCTCGACCTTCTAGAGTTATAACACAATGTCAATCCTATTTTCCTCTTAAATGTTCCCCAACCTCTTCTATAGTGCACACTAGGATCACAGTGTTGGACCTATAATCTACAAAAATTCTTTCTAGGTCCTTGCATCCACTTATTAGTCCAAAAATTCTTTATATGCATACGAATAACACATCTTTCTTCATTTTAATTATCTTTACTTAGATCAACACTTTATTCCAATTGCGCCCTAGCTTTCAAACTAGGACAAAATCTATTAAACATACTTGAATTCATGCTTTCGAAACAAAAAATTTCACTTATATTACTCTTATCAAAACACAAAGGTTTACCTCTTTTTGGATCTTACCGCTTTTCTTCAGATCATATTTATTTCTTAGAATAGAGCTTCAAAATTCAAGTAGAGTACACCACACTTTAGCGGTATATCTATGCACATAGCTTCTGTTTTTTTTACTTCATTTCCCAGCAATCACAGTTTTAGGTCCCGGTAACATAACCGTTTGTTTTCACAAGGGTAGACCCACGGTTCAACGCTTCAATAGGGCACCAACAAAACCCTAACTACTAGCCCTTTCGGCAACACCTTTGAGGTAGGCGAAGTCTCAGATGAGGTAGAAGCAGGGGGGTTATAGGACGCAGGTGTCTGTAACCAAGTTAGGACATAGATCTATGATAACAACACTTCATAGAGCATTCTAGAAACACTTAGAAGGTGATACGCATTAGTTTAGTATCTTTAATAACATCACAAAACATACCCTAATATATATCGGTGCAGTAACAACAAAGATTAATAATTTCAATCACTTAGCACATATCACAGAGTTATATCTGATCATTCATTTATCTTTAACACAAGTAAATCACTAAGAATCAACAGATCTATCTATCATACATAACAATCAAATCACAGAGCATATTCATAAAATACACAATACAACACCAAGCCAATCAAAGACACAAGATATACGTGGTTCACCCCAGTGTGGGGCTACATCCACCAACTACTTCGTCTTCTTTATTATTCTTCGATCTCTTACATCCAGAGACTCATGTGCACTGAGCCATATAGTCAAGCCTCGCATAGGATAGGAGATTTTTGCACTGAGCACCAGATCCTCCTTCCAAGGTTAGGTCAAGACACATAGCCAACTCCTCTATCGAGCACAGAGCCTTAAGACATATACATTTTGTTGCACAAAGAACCCAAAACTACTTGCACTTATCTACCAAGAATTCGCTTCTACAAGCCTCTATTCTGCAATACATTCTTACTTGTTTATACTTTTACAATCCCTTATAGAAAGGCCTAATCATGGGTAAACCCCATGGCCTGACATCCCAAAACCCATTACAAAAACTCTAGGGACCCCTTATAGGGTCCACATAGCCTACAAAATCGGTGAGATCTATGATCTCAGCTCCGCCTAGGCACTCCTTTCTCGACCAATGTATCTAAGTCCAAAAAGTGGTCAAACCTTACCAAGTTTTCCTCAAAACTTGGTCGAGGGCAAACACATTATCATTCTCCTCCACAAAAACTTTCATAAAAACCCACATCATCATTTTGGATTTATGATCAAATGTTTAGAAGCAGTTTCTATAGGAAATAAGTCTGCAATGCCCCTGTCTGCCAATTTGCATCGCCAGTTCGTAGTTCCAAAAGTAAAAAACATCCAAAACCACTTTCTCGACGTTAAAACAAGATGAAAACCCTCATGGAGTACCTAATGGTCCTTAGTTTGGTGTTGGTATCTTTGAAATTTCTCGAGGGTGTCTACAAGTATTCAAACCTCCAACTCTGCTCTTTAACCAGTTCATAGTGCCAAATTCAAAATTGGCACAAACCCCACCCATCCTCCTTCGAGGCTATGCGACCTCCACATTTAGGATAATTTGTTGCACTGAGTCAAAGAGACTCTTTATATTCCTCCATGGAATCTGAAACTCTATCACATGTCCTTCCCTTTTCCTGGCCTAGGTTATGTGATACCCGCGGACCCCCTCCTTAGTGTTTCCAAATCTTAACACCAACAATGCTAGCTCCCTATGTTATTCTTCCCCCTTGATGTGACCATGGGTAGTTCCCTTTGCGACCCCATGCTTCACGACTTTCATGAGTGGTTTTTTTCTCTTTCCCGATTTTTGAATCAACAAATACTTCGGGACCATATATACTATCCTCGTTTCCCTCATGATCAACGATTATGATAAAATTTGTGAGTTCGGACTTCGTAACCTCTTGTCTCGAGTATTTACTACTCAAATTTTCCCTAACTGTGTGGATCTCTGCCACATTTCCTCTGGATCTAACAGTCTAGAATTTATTTGCACCTCTCAACTTCGCAAAGATATCTATATGCTCCTGGCACACCTTCTGAAGTTCTTCCTCCCGAACTTCTCGATATTCTAACGCCTATCTCCTCCTCAACAGGAAATTCTCACTGTCTTCGAGACTTTGGTTGGTTCCCGACTCCTTTGTACACTTAGCGCAAACTATTTCCCTTCGAGACTTAGGTCATTCTCGAACATCTTCTTCACTCCTTGCATAGTTTTACGTAGGCTCTTCTGTGATTTTACATGGCTTAAAAACCTTTGAAATTCATTGTTCCTTTGTGAAATTTTGCGCACCTTCTTGGAAGTTTATCACTCTTCTTTCTGAGATTGTAATATGTACTTACAGTATCTTGGGCACACTCCTTTCACTCAGCTAAGATATTCGACGACTTCTCCCTTACCTTCTAAAAGGGTTTAAGGCATCTCCTTTCCTTTGTCGATGCACTCTTGCAAAGCCTTCCTTCCTTAGAATATTTAGAAATTTTGGGACTCTTCTAAGTATTCCAACACTTTCAATTGTGTTGTCCTTGTGGACACTTGCACCAACTCGATGCCCTCCTGGCAGACTATTTCAGAGTGTTCAGTAACTCTGGATTGTTCTTCCTCTCACACAGTCTTTCTTTCCAACGAATTTAACCACCTTGAAATTTCTCCATGAGTCTATGAATTAATCTGATATGCCCTCCTACAAATCTCTCTTATGACTCCACTAAGTTCAAACATGCACTCCTTGCATCAGATTACAAATTTTCCTGCCTCTGTCATGCACTCCTTGCACTTAGCCTAGAGAACTAGACTTAGCGCAACACACTCGCAGATAGAAAACTGTATCTCTATCCCTGTAGACGATTTCTAACATACATATACAGTTCAAATTCATACAAATGACATTCATAGCACAACATCCATTACACAGAAAGTTAAAATAGGAAAAATTGTCATTTTCTCTTAATGGTGGAATGTCAAATTACAATAGTGGAGTCTGAGCTACAACTGAGTCTCATCTCTCTGTATTTCTCTCCCTATCCTCTATGCATATGCCTCTTGTCTAACTCTTCCTTAGCTAACCTACGACCCACCAAAATTACTTAGAAACAATACAACAATTTATATAAGAGGGGCTCAATGAGCTTCCCTCACAAGCTAAGCTAGTGGTGTCAAATCACCATTCAATATCCCTATTGAAAGGGAAAATTACAATGATGGAAATCTTCTCTAAATCGAATGTAGATCCCTTCTTCCATCAACCACTTAATGGAGACCTTATCTCCAACTTGTGCAAATGCACCATTCATCTCATCCATATTGTCATCAATAAATTCCTGGATCACACTTTGGATTCTCGAGGAAAAATGAAAGGGCAACGTCTCTCCCTTTCTTGAATGTGCACCATGTAAATTAATTGACTAGCATGTGTTGAGGTTAATTGATTCTCCTACATCATACTCCATGGATATCAAAATCCAGTTCCCCTTACTCATGATCTTTCTAGCATGGTTGAAATCCTCTTGGATCCCAAAATTTCTCTTGGAGATGTCTTTCGGCTCCTTTGCTTCACTGCTTCTGCTCCTACATCATCCCCGCTTCTCATGTAGATTTCCTTTCATCCATATTCCTTGTGTTGACCTATTCTATTGCTGACCTCGAAGCCAACTTCCTGATATCCTTAATCAGCTCATCCAACTTCTCCATCGATGGTTCATTTTTGTAGAAATTTCAATACAAATTAAGTATTCCTGCAATTCTCATGATCTAACAATTATACACCACTATTAAATACATAATCGCTTCTACTATTATTCTTGTGGAAAATTAAACCATGATCACAAAGTGAAATATCAATAACACATAACATATAAGTTTTTCCGGGAAATCATAAAGCTAAAAACACCACTATCATATATTATGTATATCATGAATCATGAAACAATCTCATACAAAAATCTAATCCAAGAGCTCTCAGTACAATACAATCGTCTGACACTGTCATACACAAATCAACAAATACATGTGCCAATTCTCTATGTCCAGACAGCCTACCTCCTCTGCACAATCTCTGCAATTCGAATTCTCTCGATCATACAAATTACCTAGTTTTCACATGCTCATAAGAATATCCACTACATGTGTGATCAAATCGCAACTGATAGTCAACTGTTCCTTTCACCTATTATCTCAACTGGGTCTCCATTGGAACTAACATTCATGTAGTTAACCATGGAAAATCTTTAGTTGCATGTGAGTTCACTGATTGTGAATTAATGAATAATTAATTCACTGAACTCTCACTAGTACAACTAATATTAACTCACTTACCTACATTTGTAATTCTGTTACAATTCCAAATCACTCAGTTATAAATGAGATAATAGATTAATATTTATTGTCCAATTTATTTAAGGGAAAAGTAAATTAGACACATGTTTCTTGTTGACTTTTCAACACTCCCTCTAAAAAATAAAGGGATTATCCTTCTCCCCAATCTTGTCTCTATGATATTCGAATTTTCTCCTGGTGAGCACCTTTGTCAAAATGTCTGCATCCTAATCTTCCGTAGGAATGTATTGAAGTAACATGATCTTCCGCTGCACACAATCTCTGAGATGATGATACTGGATATCTATATGCTTAGCTCTGTCATGAAAGACAGGATTAATCAAAAGTTTAATGCAACTCTGATTATCACAATAAATCACTATCGGATCTAAATGAGAACCAAACAAACCAACCAAGATCTTTCTCATCTAGATAGCCTCACATGCATCTTGACTCTCTGCCATGTATTCCTCTTCCACTGAACTAAGTGCCATGGATATTTTTTTCCTGCTATACCAAGAAACAGTTGTAGATCTGATACTAAAGATCCCTCCTGATGTGATATTTATGTCCATAGGGCTACCCACCCAATATACATCTGTGAAGCCATGCAACTTCACCTCATCCATCTATCTGTACCATAATCCATACTCAGTTGTGCCCTTTAGATATCTCAGGACATGCTTACCCGCCTTCCAAAATAATTTGGTAGGCTTAACCATTGCTTGACTTAGTTGGTTAACTGCATAGCAAATTTCTGGTCTCGTATTCACTAAATACATTAGCGAACCCACTAACTGTCAATAGACAATAGCATCCACTACCTCTCCAGAAGTAGCATCCTCTTTTCTCCAGTTTCCTGGAAGAGGAGTATCCATGGGTTTGCAGCCCTCCATGTGAAACTGATCCAGATTTTATGAGAAGAAAAAACTGAATACAGATTATTAACAGGTGCTTAATACAAAATAACATAGATATAGTAAAACTGGTTTTCTATTCAATAACGAAATAAGCTGAAACTGTAAAATGCAGCGGAAACAAGCTTGTTGGAATGGTGGCGGCTTATCTCTAAGAAGAGATGTGATGGAAACACGCATTCGGAAGAAGATGATTACAATGAGTCTCTGAAGGAATTTTTACAATAAACAGCAATGCCAAAAACCCTAGACATCCAAAAACCTAACCCTAGGAGATGAAGCG
>CBVK0101536767.1:0-14866 GCA_900067695.1 Picea abies | reverse complement strand
TAATTTAGGGGGGGGGGGGATCATGCATTAAAATTATCCTTGAGGATATCAATACTGAAAAACCTTCATTTAGGCCCTCAAAATGGCCCCGGAAGTAAAAACTACTAAAAATAGTAAATTGCCAAAAATGTCAAAAAACAGTTTTGAGCCAGTTGGAAAAGGTGGGTGGAAACTAATATCCATCTGGATCAATCCTCCCTCCTTAGGAAGAAATGGTCTCCATTCTGTTTAGGTCCCCCATTAGATGAGGAAATTTCTGCTGAATTTGGCCCCAGATGAGCCACTTGCCTTGGTACAGGAGTTGCCCTGCTTTGACGACTCGATAAAGCTAGATCTTTTGTTGTTGAGTTCCCTTGATTTGTCTGTCCACAATCTGATCATCAGATTCCTATTGTATGCAGTAAGGGTTGAGCTCTATTGGTGTCAATTGTTCTTCTACTTCTGAGGTGTCCAATAATGGTGGGAAATAAGGGTGAAGGAGATCCACGTTGANNNTGAGGTGTCCAATAATGGTGGGAAATAAGGGTGAAGGAGATCCACGTTGAACATTTGGTGTAGGCCAAGGAAAGCAAGAATGTTGAGCTCAAAAGCATTATCCCCCATGGCCTTGGTGATAATGTATGGTCTGTTGGGGTCCTGTAAGGCGTTCTTTCTGCAAGTGCAACCAAACTTTGTCGCCCACTTGAAACTTATGTGGCACCTAATGTTGATCATGGCATTGTTTGTACTTGTCATTGGACTTTTGTAGGACATCCTGAACTTGTTGGCGAATGTGTTGGATCCACTCAATGAATCGGGTGGCTTTTTCAATTTCAGTGGAGTAGGAGATGAGTCAATCGAGGTGACTGCAAGCGGAAGTGCAACATCTATGGGACCCAATGGTTGGAATCCCAACCCCACTTGAAAGGGGTTGTGGCTAGTTGAGCTATGCAGGGCTCGGTTGTAGCTATGCTGGACATAGGGAAGGCTCTCATCCCATGTGCGAGGGTTCTTTGAATTATACATGTGAAGGATATGTATAATCATTCGATTTACAACCTCGGTTTGGCCATCTATCTGGGGGTGGAAGGTCGTGGATTTGGTGAGCTTGGTGTCCAGCAGTGACCAGAGGCTCGACCAGAATGTGTTGAGAAATCGACTATCCTAATCTAAGAAAATGGTTTGTGGGATTCCAAAGTGTACCAAGACTCGTTCAAAGAAGAGCTTGGAAGTGGCCTCTACTCTGATGCTCTTCTTGTAGACAACCAGAATCGCCATCTTAGAAAAGCAATCGACAACCACAAAAACACAGTCATTTCCGGACTTGGTGGATGGGATGCCCGACATGTAGTCCATTGAGATGGATTCCCATGGCCTGTTAGGAGTAGGAAGAGCGGTGTACAGGGCATTTTTCTTAGTGGTCGATTTGAAAATAGCACAGGAAGTGCAGGACCTGATATACTTGCCAACCTCCTATCGATGTTTCGGCCAGTAGAAATGTTTCTGTAGTATCACCACTTTCTTTTTGATGCCGAAGTGTCCTGCCACCCTACTGTAGTGGGCTTCCCAGATCAGCTTCGCTCACTCACTTGATGGAACACAGATATGGCCCAGATGACACAACAACCCACCCTAAAGATGGAAATTATCGACAACTGCATTTGCACCGAACATTTGGTAGGTGGTGGC
The DNA here is from genome assembly GCA_900067695.1 of Picea abies. Classification (NCBI taxonomy): domain Eukaryota; kingdom Viridiplantae; phylum Streptophyta; class Pinopsida; order Pinales; family Pinaceae; genus Picea; species Picea abies. The sequence continues at coordinate 13,198 of CBVK0101536767.1, read as the reverse complement.
GAAGTCAGAGTCCATCTCATAGAGTTGGGGCCATCCAAATGTATCATGGCCGCAAGAGTCTAGAACCATGGTGAGTGTCACGACTGGCAGTCTGCTGAGGCAATCAGCAATGCAATTAGTGCTTCTTGTTTTATACTTGATGTTGAGGTGGAATTGTTGCAAGTATGTGGACCACTTTTGATGGTGGTCATTCTATAATTTCCCCTGTGTTTGCATGAACTGCAGCGGCTTATGATCAGTGTGGATGTCTGTCTCCTTCCCAAGAATGTAATGTCTCCACAAGTAGTATTCTTTCACAATTGAGTACATTTTTTTGTCATAAGTAGGGTACTTACGGATAGTATCTGATGTCTCACTATGATAGGCCATGCGGTGGCCATGGTGAGTGAGAATGACACCCACAACATAGTCTAAAGCATCTGTCTCAATCTCAAAGGGATGCTACAGGTCTGGTAGTAAAAGTACTTGGGCTAAGCACAAGTGTTGCTTCAAATCATCAAATACTTGTTGTTGGGACTAGCCCCGCGAAAATTTAGCCTTACCACCACCCTTGTTTATTTGGCTAAGGGCCCATGCAATATGGGAGAAACCCAACATGAACCTGCGGTAGAAATTAGTGAGTCCCAAGAAGCTTCAAAGCTCGGTGAGTGTTGTTGGGGCTGGCCAGTCATGGATGACTTGGATATTCTCTGGATCCACATGTACACCATGTTGATCAATGATGTATCCCAAGCAATGGACCCTATCCATGCTGAAGGATATTTTTTCCAGGTTGGCATATAGCTTGTGCTGCCGTAGGGTGTACAAAACCTATTGAATATGCTGCAAGTGTTCAACCCAAGTCTTGATGTAAACTAGAATGTCATCCAGATACACCACTACAAAATTATTGGTGAATGGTCGTAGGATATCGTTCTTCATCTTCATGAAAGTGGCTGGAGCATTTGTCAAACCAAAGGGCATGACCAACCATTCAAAAAGTCCTTCCTTTGACTTGAAGTTGGTCTTTCATACATCTGTCTGTTCTATCGGGACCTGGTGGTAGCCAGACTTCAGATCAATCTTTCTAAAGTATTTTTCCCCCGTGAGTTGATCAAGGAGGTCATTGATTCAGGGAATCGGGTACCGATTTTTGACAGTGGTTTTATTCAGAGCCCAGTAATCAATACATAATCACCAGGTTCCATCTTTCTTCTGTACTAGCACGATTGGGCTCCCGCAAGGTGATGAGCTGGGGTGGATGTGCCCCTTGTGGAGTAGTTCTTGGATCTATCGCTTGATCTCCTCATTCTATAACAAAGAGCGACGATATACTAGTCCATTGGGAAGTGGTGCGTCAGGGGTCAGATCGATGGGGTGCTTGACCTGGCAGTGCAAAGGTACCCCTGTAGGTGAGGAGAAGATATCTGAGTATTCTTTCATGACCTTATCTACTTGCTTCTGATGTGTGGAGAGGTCTATCGTAAAGACCCTAGATGTGGCTACGATCTTTCACTTATTCTGAGAGAGAATCACGAAGAAGACAAACTTCCCCATCTGAGAGATGACCTTCCTGCGCTGCTTAACAGAGATCGAGGAAATAACACTAGGTGGGACTGCCTCGGGTATCCTGTACAATTTCCTATTAAAAGTAATAATAAAACTACGAGGCCTAGACTCATATACAACATGATGTTTCCATAAATAAGGTTGGCCCAAAGGAACATCACAAAATTTGAGAGGATCAACATCACATAATACCTCATCTTTGAAGGGCTTGATGCCATACGACATTTGGCACTGTTGGCTGATGTAGATATCGCTTCATTGGCAGAGCCATCCAATGGTGTAGGGTTGTGGGTGTGGTTTTGTTGGCAGGTCAAGCCTCTTGATGACCTCCGCTGAGATGAGGTTCTTTTGGCTACTGCTATCAACGATGAAGTGCAGCGGGTTGCCTTTTACCCACATCTGTGAATGGAAGAGACACTCTCCTTCTTCTGGCTTGTCTGGTTCAACGGGCTAGAGCTTGGTGGTAGCAATGGTGGCACTGGGTTTCGCATCAATGATATATCTTCCCCTTTCTAGTTCTGTCTTAGAGTCAGAATCTGCATCTGATTCAGAGGCTTTCACTTCGACCACCAACGACTGCTTTGAGCAGTAGTCAGCAGTGTTATGCTAAGGGCTCTTATGGAAGTCGCACCACTTCCTGGTATCTTTCTTTGTATTTCTGGTGTCCTTCTTTGCTTGCGGATTGTACTGGTTGTCTTGATACTATCCATATTTTCTCTGTCCTTTTTTCGGTGGGTTGGGGCCGCCCTTTCTTGGATTTTGTTGTGAGGGGTTCCCAGGCCCAAACTGCCACATCTTTTATTTGAGCTTCTGCTCGATTTTTACGGCATATTGGTAGGTCACACCCAAGGATGAGATATACATAAATTCCATTTTAGTCTGGATGTATCTATGCAGAGCACCGTGATACTTAAGAACCAAATTTCTCTCTAAATCTTTGATACCCAACTTGGTGCACAAGGTATGGAAGGTATTTGTGAAATCTGGCACTGCTTGGTCTCTTTCTTGTTGTAGTGTGGTCCATTTGGTATACAGGTCATCATAACTTCCAACAGGGTAGTATTGTTCCTTAATAGCATCCCTGAAGGATTCCCAGGTGGTCATGACTGAAAATAATGAGGTTTCCTCTATTTCCTTTTGCTCACAGAACGTTTCCCACCAATATTTGACATGGGGGACGGCTTTGAGGAGCTCAAAAGTAATCTTTTCTCTATTCAAAAATTTATGAACAGAAAAATACCCTTCTAGTAGACTCAACCACTTGCCTACAGCATCTGCATCTATCTGACCTTCAAATATAGGAATATCAAAGTTTATTTATACCTTGAAGGGGGTGACACCTCCGTTCGAAGAAGATGTGTCGCCTGTTGGTAGTCGTCGAAGGATTTGCGTGAAACTATCCATCATCTCATTCCTCTGTTGCGTGATGGATTCCTCAATAAATAGTTTGTAAGAATCTCCTGTCCTGTCATCTTTATTTTCTCCTTCCATGGGAGTTCACTTGGGAATGTGAGAGCTTCTTTCCTCAAGAGAAACAAGCTCAAGACCCAATTCTTTGTACTCCAACCTCGTTGGGGACACACATTAAGATGACAAGGAGTAGACTTCTCTGATACCACTGATCCGGATTTTATGAGAAGAATGAAACAAATACAGATTATTAACAGGTGCTTAACACAAAATAATAGAGATACAGTAAAACTAGTTTTCTATTCAATAATGAAATAAGTTGAAACTGTAAAATGGAGCGGAAACAAGCTTGTTGGAATGGTGGTGGCTTATCTCTGAGAAGAGATGTGACGACAACATGCATTCACAAGAAGATGATTACAATGAGACTCTGAAGGCATTTTTACAATAAACAGGAATGCCGAAAACCCTAGACATCCAAAACCCTAACCCTAGGAGATGAAGCGCCAAAAGTCATGTGGGCCCCATTTGGGTAAGTTAGTACATCAACTTCCTGGGGTCGTAACTTTTGCATACGATCTCCATTTTAGGCATGTGATATCCCGTTGGAAAGGTGTCATAGAGGATATTCATTTAGGGGGAAAAATCATGCCTTTGGCCATCATTGAGGAGTGAGATACTGAAAAACCTTCATTTAGGCCCTCAAAATGTCCCCGAAAGTAAAAACTGCTAAAAATAGTAAATTGCCAAAAATGTCAGAAAACTGTTTTGAGCTAGCTGGAAAAGGTGGGTGGCCACTGGTATCCATCTAGATCAATCCTCCCTCCTTAGGAGGCAATGGTCTCCATTGCGTTGAGGTCCCCCAATAGATGAGGAAATTTCTGTTGAATTTGGCCCCGGGTGAGCCACTTGCCTTGGTGTAGGCGCTGCCCTGCTTTGACGACTCGATAACGTTGGATCCTTTGTTGTTGAGTGCCCTTGATTTGTCTATCCACAATTGGATCATTGGATGCATGTTGTATGAATTTAGTTTTGATCTCTGTTCGTGTCAAATGTTCTGCTACTTCTGAGGTGTCCAATAATGGTTTGAAATAAGGGCGAAGGAGATCCACATTGAACATTGGGTGTGGGCCAAGGAAAGGAGGAATGTTGAGCTCAAAAGAATTATGCCCCACAGCCTTGGTGATAATGTACAGTCCATAACAGAGTGAGTGAAGCTTCCAATGGGGTCCTATAAGGCATTCTTTCTACAAGTGAAACCATACTTTGTCGCCCACCTGAAACTTATGTGGCACCCGATGTTGAGCATGGCACTGTTTGTACCTGTCATTGTACTTTTGTAGGATATCCTGAACCTGTTGGTGGATCTATTGGATCCACTCAATGAACCAGGTGTCTTTGTCAGCTTCAGTTGGAGCATTTGATGAGTCAGTCGAGGTGACCTCAAGGGGAAGTGAAAAATCTATGGGACCCAATGGTTGGAATCCCAACCCCACTTGAAAGGGGTTGTGGTCGGTTGAGCTATGCAAGGCTCAGTTGTGGATATTCTGGACATAGGGAAGGCTCTCATCCCATGTGCGAGGGTTCTTTGAATTATACATGTGAAGGATATGCACAATCATTCAATTTACAACCTCGATTTGGCCATCTGTCTGGGGGTGGAAGGTCGTGGATTGGGTGAGATTGGTTTCCAGCAGTGACCAGAGGCTTGACTAGAATGTGCTGAGAAATCAACTATCTAGATTTGAAATGATGGTTGGTGGTATTAAAAAATGTACCTAGACTCGTTCAAATAAGAGCTTAGCAGTGGCCTCTGCTGTGATGCTCTTCTTGCGGGCAACTAGAATCGCCATCTTAGAAAAGCGATAAATAACCACAAAAACACAGTAATTTCTCCACTTGGTGGATGGGAGGCTCGACATGTAGTACATTGAGATGGATTCCCATGGCCTGTTAGGAGTAGGAAGAGGGGTGTACAGGACATGTTTCTTAGTGGTCTGTTTGGCAATAGCGCAGGTAGTGTAGGACTTGATATACTTGTCGACCTCCTGTCGAAGTTTCGGCCAGTAGAAATGTTTTTGTAGCATCGCCACTGTATTTTTCATGCCAAAGTGTCCTACCACCCGACTGTAGTGGGCTTCCTAGATCAGCTTCACTCGCTCACTTGATGGAACAAATATATGGCCTAGACGACACAACAACCTATCCTAAAGATGGAAATTATCGACAACTACATTTTCACCCAACATTTGGTAGGTGGTGGCGAAGTCAGTGTCTGTCTCATAGAGTTGGGGCCATCCAGATGTCTCATGGCTGCAAGAGTCTAGAACTATGGTGAGTGCCATGAATGGCGGTTTGTTGAGGCAATCAACAACGTGATTGGTGCTTCTTGTTTTATACTTGATGTTGAGGTGGAATTGCTGCAAGTATGTGGACCACTTTTGATGGCGGTCATTCTACAATTTTCCTTGTGTCTGCATGAACTACAGTGGCTTATCATTAGTGTGGATGACTGTCTCCTTCCCAAGAATGTAATGTCTCCACTGGCGGAATGCTTGCACAATTCAGTACATTTCTTTGTCGTAAGTAGGGTACTTACGGATAGTATCAGAAAGTGTCTCACTATGATAGGCCATGGGGTGGCCATGCTAATTGAGAAAGACACCCACAACATAATCTAAAGCATTTGTCTCGATCTCAAAGGGATGTTACAGGTCTGGTAGTGAAAGTATTGGGGCTGAGCACAAGCACTGCTTCAAATCATCGAATGCTTGTTGTTGGGAATGACGCCACACAAATTTCACCTTACCACCACCCCTTTTTATTTGACTGAGGGCCCATGCAATATGGGAAAAACCCAAAACGAACCTGTGGTACAAATTAGAAAGTCCCAAGAAGTTCTGAAGCTCAGTGAGTGTTGTTGGGGTTGGCCAGACACAGATGAATTGGATATTCACTGGATCCACATGTATGCCATGTTGATCAATGATGTAGCCCATTTAATGGACCCTATCCATGACAAAGGAGAATTTGTCTAGGTTGGTGTATAGATTGTGTTGCCGCAAGGTGTGTAGAACCTGTTGAATCTGCTACAAGTGTTCATCCCAAGTCTTGCTGTAAATTAGAATGTCATCCAGATACACCAATACAAAAGTATTGGTGAATGTTCGTAGGATATCTTCTATCATCCTCATGAAAGTGGCTAGAGTATTTGTCAAACCAAAGGGCATGACCAACCATTCAAAAATTCCTTCCTTTGACTTGAAGGTGGTCTTCCATACATCTGTTTGTTCTATCGGGACCTGGTGGTAGCCAAACTTTAGAACAATCTTACTGAAATATTTGACCACAGTGAGTTGATCAAGGAGGTCATCTATTCGGGGAATCGGGTACCAATTTTTGATAGTGATTTTATTCAGAGCCCGGTAATCAATACAGAGTCGCTAGGTTCCATCTTTATTCTTTACCAGCAGTTCTTGGATCTGTCGCTTGATCTCCTCATTCTCTAACAAAGACTGACAATAGACTGGCCCATTGGGCAGCGGTGCACCAGGGGTCAGATCGATGGGGTGCTTGACTTGGCAGTGTAGAGGTACCCCTGTAGGTGAGGAGAAGATATCCGAGTATTCTTCCACGACCTTATCTACTTGCTTTTTCTATGTGGAGAGAATGACCGCAAAGACCGTGGATGTGGCTATGATCTTTTGCTTATTCTAAGAGCGAATCACAAAGAAGACAAACTTCCCCATCTGAGAGATGACCTTCTTGCATTGCTTAGCAAATATCAAGGAAATAGCACTAGGTGGGACTGCCTCGGGTATCCTGTACAATTTCTTGTTCAAAGTAATAATAACACTACGAGGCCTAGACTCATATACAGCATGACCTTTCCATAAATAAGGTTGGCCCAAAAGAACATCACAAACTTCGAGAGGCACAACATCACACAATACCTCATCTTTGAAGGGCTTGATGCTATACGACAGTCGACACTATTTGCTGATGCAGAGATCGCTTCCTTGGTGAAGCCATCCAATGGTGTAGGGTTGTGGGTGCGGCATTGTTGGCAGGTCCAGCCCCTTGATGACCTTTGTTGAGATGAGTTTATTTTGGCTACCGCTATCAACGATGAAGTGCAGCAGGGTGAATTTTACCCACATATGTGAATGGAAGAGGCGCTCTCCTTCTTCTGGCTCATCTGGTTCACCAGGCTGGAGCTTGGTGGTAGCAACGGTGGCACTGGGTGCAACGTCAATGATCCATATTCCCATTTCTAGTTTTGTCTCGGAGTCATAATCTGCATCTGATTTAGAGGCTTTCACTTCAGCCACCAGTGACTGCTTTGAGCGGCAGTTAGCATTGTTATGCCAAGGGTTCTTATGGAATTCGCACCACTTCCGGATATCTTTCTTTGTCTTTTCGGTGTCCTTCTTTGCTTGTGGCTTGTACTGGTTGTCTTGATATTGTCCATGTTTGCTCTATCCTTTGTTCATTGGGATGGGGCCTCTATTTACTGGATTTTGTTGTGAGGGGTTCCTAGGCCCAAATTGCTGCGTCTTTTGTTTGAGCTTCTGCTCGATTTTGATGGCATTTCGGTAGGCCGCACCCAAGGATGAGATGTCCAGAAATTCCATTTCGGTCTAGATGTATCTATGGAGAGAACTGCAATACTTGATAACCACATGTCACTCTGAATATTTGATACCCAACTTGGTGCGCAAGTTATGGAAGGTGTTTTTGAAATCTGGCACTGCTTGGTCTCTTTCTTGCCGCAGTGTGGTCCATTTGGTATACAGGTCGTCATAACTTTTGACAGGGTAGTATTGTTCCTTAATAGCATCCCTGAAGTATTCCCAGGTGGCTATGACTGAAAATAATGAGGTTTCCTCTATTTCCTTTTTCTCACAGAAAGTTTCCCACCAATCTTTGACATGGGGGACGACTTTAAGGAGCGCAAAAGTAATCTTTTCTCTATTCAAAAATTTATGAATAGAAAAATACCCTTCTAGTAAACTCAAACACTTTTCTACAACATCTACGTCTATCTAACCTTCAAATACAAGAATATCAAAGTTTATTTGTACCTTGAAGGGGGCAGTGCCTCTGTTCGAAGAAGATGTGTCACCTGTTGGTAATCGCCGAAGGATTTGCACAAAACTATCCATTATCTCATTCCTCTATTGCGTGAGGGATTCCTCAACCAATAGTTTGAAAGGATCACCTATCCTGTCATCTCTATTTTCTCCTACCATGGGAGGTCACTTGGGCATGCGAGAGATTATGTCCTCAAGAGAAACAAGCTCGAGACCCAATTCTTTGTACTCCGACCTCGTTCGGGACATGCATTAAGACGACAAGGAGCAGACTGCTCTGATACCACTGATCTGGATTTTATGAGAAGAACAAAATGAATACAAAATATTAATAGGTGCTTAACACAAAATAACAGAGATACAGTAAAATTGATTTTCTATTCAATAACGAAATAAGATAAAACTGTAAAATGCAGCAGAAACAAGCTTGTTGGAATGGTGGCGGCTTATCTCTGAGAAGAGATGTCACAGCAGTGCGCATTCACAAGAAGATGATTACAATGAGGCTCTAAAGGCCTTTTTACAATAAACAGGATTGAAAAAAACCCTAGACATCCAAAAACCTAACCCTAGGAGATGAAGCGCCAAAATTCATGTGGCCCCTGTTTGGGTAAGTTAGTACATCAACTTCCCGGGGTCGTAACTTTTGTATACGATCTCCGTTTTAGGTGTGTGATAGCCCGTTGGAAAGGTATCATCAAGGCGATTAATTTTTGGGGCTCAATCATGCCTTTGGCTATCATTGAGGATATCGATGCCAAAAAACCTTCATTTAGGTCCTCAAAATGGCCCTGGAAGTAAAAACTGCTAAAAATAGTAAATTGCCAAAAATGTCAAAAAACTTTTTTCAGCCAGTTGGAAAAGGTGGGTGGCCATAGGTATCCATATGGATCAATCCTCCCTCCTTAGGAAGCAATTCTCTCCATTGCATTGAGGTCCCCCATTAGATGAGGAAATTTCTGTTGAATTTGGCCCTGGGTGAGCCACTTGCCATGGTGTAGGAGCTGCCCTCCTTTGACGACTCGATAAAGTTGGATCCTTTGTTGTCAAGTGCCCTTGATATGTCCATCCACAATATGAGCATTGGATTCCTATTGTATACAGTATGGGTTGAGCTCTATTGGTGTTAGTTGTTCTGCTACTTTTGAGGTGTCCAATAATGGTGGGAAATAAGGGCAAAGGAGATCCATGCTGAACACTGGGTGTAGGCCAAGGAAAGGAGGAATGTTGAGCTTGAAAGAATTAGCACCCACAACCTTGGTGATAATGTATTGTCCATAATGGAGTGGGTGAAGCTTCTGATGGGGTCCTGTAAGGCGTTCTTTCTGCCAGTGCAACCAAACTTTGTCACCCACTTGAAACTTATTTGGCACCCAATGTTGATCATGGTGTTGTTTGTACTTGTGATTGGACTTTTGTAGGATATCCTGAACCTGTTGGCAGATGTGCTGGATCCGCTCAATGAACCATATGGATTTTCCATCTTCAATTGGAGGAGGACATGAGTTAGTCGAGGTGACTGCAAGGGGAAGTGCAACATCTATGGGACCCAATGGTTCGAATCCCAACCCCAATTGAAAGGGGCTATGGTCGGTTGAGCTATGAAAGGCTTGGTTGTAGCTATGTTGGATATAGGGAAGGCTCTCATCCCATGTGCGAGGGTTCTTTGAATTATACATGTGAAAGATATGCACAGTCATTCGATTTACAACCTCGGTTTGGCCATCTATCTGGGGGTGGAAGGTCATGGATTTGGTGAGCTTGGTGTCCAGCAGTGACAAGAGGCTCGACTAGAATGTGCTAAGAAATCGACTATCTCGATCTAAGACAATGTTTTGTGGGATTCCAAAATGTACCCAAACTCATTCAAAGAAGAGCTTGGCAGTGGCCTCTACTGTGATGCTCTTCTTGCAGGCAACCAGAATTGCCATCTTAGAAAAGCGATCAACAACCACAAAAACACAATCATTTCCCCGCTTGGTGGATGGGAGGCCCGACATGTAGTCCATTGAGATGGATTCCCATGGCCTGTCAGGAGTAGGAAGAGGGGTGTACATGCCATGTTTCTTAGTGGTCGGTTTGGCAATAGCGTAGGCAGTGCAGAACCTGATATACTTGTTGACCTCCTCTCGAAGTTTCAGCTAGTAGAAATGTTTTTGTAGCATCACCACTGTATTTTCAACACTGAAGTGACCTTCCATCCAACTCTAGTGGGCTTCATAGATTAGCTTCACTCACTCACTTGATGGAACATAGATCTGGCCCAGATGACACAACAACCCATCCTGAAGGTGGAAATTATTGACAACTACATTTGCACCCAGCATTTGGTAGGTGGTGGGGATGTCAGGGTCTGTCTCATAGAGTTAGGGCCATCCATATGTCACATGGCTGCAAGAGTCTAGAACCGTGGTGAGTGCCGCAACTGGCAGTCTACTGAGGCAATCAGCAACATGATTGGTGCTTCCTGTTTTATACTTGATGTTAAGGTAGAATTGATGCAAGTATGTGGATCACTTTTGATGGCAGTCATTCTACAATTTTCCCTGTGTTTGCATGAACTACAGTGGCTTATGATCAGTGTGGATGAATGTCTCCTTCCCAAGAATGTAATGTCTCCACTAGCATCATGCTTGCACAATGGGGTACATTTCTTTTTCATAATTAGTGTACTTACGGATAGTATCTGACAGTGTCTCACTATGATAGGCCACAGGGTGGTCGTGTTGAGTGAGAACAACACCCACAGCATAGTCTAAAGCATCTGTCTCGATATCAAAGGGATGTTGTAGGTCTAGTAGTGAAAGTACTGCGGCTGAGCACAAGCACTACTTCAAATCATCGAACGCTTGTTGTTGGGACCGACCCGAGGCAAATTTTGCCTTACCACCACCCTTGTTTATTTGGCTGAGGGCCCATGCAATATGGGAGAAACCCAACATGAACTTGTGGTAGAAATTAGCAAGTCCCAAGAAGCTCCAAATCTCAGTGAGAGTTGTTGGGGTTGGCCAGTCACAGATGACTTGGATATTCACTTGATCCACTTGTACGCCATGTTGATCAATGATGTAGCCCAGGTAATGGAGCCTGTCCATGTCGAAGGATCATTTTTCCAGTTTGGCATATAGCTTGTGCTGCCACAGGGTGTGCAGAACCTATTGAATATGCTACAAGTGTTCAGCCCAAGTCTTGTTGTAAATTACAATGTCATCCAGATACACCACTACAAAAGTATTGTTGAATGGTCATAGGATATCATCCATCATCCTCATGAAAGTGGTTGGAGCATTTGTCAAACCAAAGGGCATGACCAACGATTCAAAAAGTCCTTCCTTTGACTTGAAGGTGGTCTTCCATACATCTGTTTGTTCTATCGAGACCTGGTGGTAGCCAGACTTCGGATCAATCTTACTGAAGTATTTGGCCCACATGAGTTGATCAAGGAGGTCATTGATTCGGGGAATCGGGTGTCGGTTTTTCACAGTGATTTTATTCAGAGCAAGGTAATCAATACAGAGTCGCGAGGTTCCATCTTTCTTCTATACCAGCATGATTGGGCTCCCGCAAGGTGATGAGATGGGGAGGATGTGCCCCTTTTGGAGCAGTTCTTGGACCTGTCGCTTTAACTCCTCATTCTCTAACAAAGAGCAATGATAGACAAGCCCATTGGGAAGCGATGCACCGAGGGTCAGATCAATGGGGTGCTTGACTTGGTAGTGCAGAGGTACCCCTGTAGGTGAGGAGAAGATACCCGAGTATTCTTTAATGACCTTATCTACTGGCTTCTATTGTGTGGAGAGGTCGGTCGCAGAGAACCTTGATGTAGCTGCGATCTTTCGCTTATTCTGAGAGCGAATCATGAAGAAGACAAACTTCCCCATCTGAGAGATGGCCTTCCTGCATTGCTTAGCAAAGATCAAAGAAATAGCACTAGGTGGGACTACCTCGGGTATACTGTACAATTTCCTGTTCAAAGTAATAATAAAACTACAAGGCCTAGACTCATATACAACATGATGTTTCCATAAATAAGGTTGGCCCAAAATAACATCACAAACTTCGAGAGGAGAAACATCACATAATACCTCATCTTTGAAGGGCTTGATGCCTTACGATAGTAGGCACTGTTGGCTGACACAGAGATCGCTTCCTTGGCAGAGCCATCCAATGGTGTAGGGATGTGGGTGTGGCATTGTTGGCAGGTCCAACTAGTTGACGACCTCTACTTAGATGAGGTTCTTCTAGCTATTGCTATCAATGATGAAGTATAGCAGGGTGCATTTTACCCACATCTATGAATGAAAGAGGTGCTCTCCTTCTTCTGGCTCATTTGGTTCACCAGGCTGGAGCTTGGTGGTAGCAATGGTGGCACTGGGTTTTGTGTCAATGATCTGTGTTTCCCTTTATGGTTATATCTCAGAGTCAGAATCTTCATCTGATTCGGAGGCTTTCACTTCATCCACCAATGACTGCTTTGAGCGGCAGTGAGCAGTGTTATGCCAAGGGATCTTATGGAAGTCACACCACTTCATGGTATCTTTATTTGTCTTTTCGGCGTCCTTCTTTTCTTGCAGCTTGTACTGGTTGTCTTGATACTATCCATCTTTGCTATATCCTTTTTTCAGTGGGTTGGGGTCGCCCTTTCCTGGCTTTTGTTGTGAGGGGTTCCCAGGCCCAAATTGCCACGTCTTTTGTTTGAGCTTCTGCTCGATTTTTATGGCATATCAGTAGACCGTGCCCAAGGATGAGATGTCTAGAAATTCCATTTTGATATGGATTTATCTATGCAGAGCACCTCGATACTTGAGCACCAAATGTCGCTCCAAATCATTGATACCCAACTTGGTGTGCAAGGTATGGAAGGTATTTGTGAAATCTGGCACTGCTTGGTCACTTTCTTGACGCAGTGTGGTCCATTTGGTATACAGGTCGTCATAACTTTTGACAGGGTAGTATTTGTTGAAATTACTAAGACAACTAAGAGCGGGGGTGAATCAGTTGTTATTATGCTTAAACAATTTTAAGTCTATTAATACATTCTTAATCTTTCTTCAAGTGATCATCAACATTATATAGCATATGGACAATAAAAGTAATGAGCATCAGTCACACATAAGGTATACACAGAGACAGATTTTCACGAGGAA